>QFEU01022130.1:0-34269 GCA_003316345.1 Tricholoma terreum
TAAATGAGTTCTTGTTGAGTTATTTCAAAAGTTTACAACATGACACATTGTTTGGCGTGAAATTGAAATACCGCTTCACCCTTCGCATCGTACACAATATCTACTATCAGAGACTCATAAGTACAATAATTATTAGATTTCTACGGAAGCACATTATTTATTAACTTGCTGTGGAAAGCTACAGACCAACTTTCGAGTTATTTCGACTAATTTGGAACTGCACGTGACATTGGATGCTCATGAATTGCCTCTACCTTACTAAAGTCTGTGTGTATTTTCACGTGACAAGATTGTGTCGACGCCTACTTGTAAAAAGTTGGAATCTATAAAGCAAACTCTCCTCAATTCCAACATCATCTTATTCAAGAACTCCAAGTCCGCCAGATGTTTCCCCGCCAAAGCCGAGCTTTCGAACTTACCACCTTTGCCCATGATTGACCCGATGATTCGAGTTCGAGTCAGATCCAGTGACTCTCTTTGGGACCCAAATTGCTCTCCTTTTTTTCACCATCCAATTGTCAGTAGAAAAAATCGCTTCGCCTTTTGCAGGATTGCGAAATCGATTTTTTTCGATGCCTCTTATCGATGTCGTCGCGTGTCAGCAGATGGCAGTGCTTTGTCTATGATGATCAGGCGCTGGAGGCATGTGGAGCAGGCCAGGCAATCGGGTGGCCCCTGCTGCGTGGCAATGCCTGTGTAACAAGTGAGTCACATCCTCTGTTGACTTCTTCTCTTGACTCCTCGCAATTGAGCTCTAACTGGAACCTGGGTAGATTGTCAACTCTACCTCGGCGATGTAACACTCGATCACGATAACACCTGCCAGTGCGCATGTCCTAAATTCATACTCGTAGGACCATAACCAAGTACTGGTATTAAGCAAAATTTTCATATCAACCAATATGCATAGGGATATACAGGGTAAAGTCAAGTCAACGTCTCGTCCGTGGTTACAACTTACAAGTACTCAAAGAAGCGCAGCTACTAATACAGCAGGAAACTCGAGTGGAACAGGAGTGATCATAGAAGCACAGGGTGAAGAGGAAGGAAGTTTGCGCGCATAGCTTTTCGCTTTCAAGGTGAGTTTCAAGGGATGGACTTTTAAAGGAATCCAACTCACTATATAACACAGTTCAAGCTGAAGCCAGCCCCATTGCACGAGCTCCGGCACCGAACCCACCCTCCCATCCAAAGAACCTCTCCGACGAGCTGATTTCCTTCATACTGGATATGCTATGAATACTGAAGATGTCATCTTCAGACGGCGCTCTTCCCATTCCTCTTGTGCGTGCCCACACAGTGATGAACAAAATGCGCTTCAACTTCCTATTCAAAAAGAACCAATGCGAAGACCAAAGAAGAGCGCCTCGGCGTTTCATGCGAATATGCGGGTACGAGAATGACGTCTCATCGTCGTAGAAAGAGTCGTGGCGAGCTGCCCGAGGAGTCGGCGGAGGTATTGTGGTTCCTTCGCCATAACTTCTCGGCTTCACCTCATCAATGTCGTAGTCGTCGAACTCAAAGGCGCCTTCGTCGGATGAAGAGTCCTCCTCAGATGTGGATGCAACATCATCTTCGTCGTCCGAAAAGTCATTTGCGTGTGGATCGGCGTCAATTTCGGGTGTGTATGAATATACATCACATTCCGATAAACCAATGACGTCGTCAATTAGGCGGAAAAGAGTTGGGTGGGTGCCGGTGACTATTGGCGGAGGTGCAAGAGGGCTTGGAATGATTTGGTTGTAAGGAGAAGATGAAGTGGGTACAGAGGAAGGGAAGAAGTCGGATGAAGTGGGTGGATAAGATGAGTATGTACGCGGGGCGGCCATGCCGTCGCGATGAGGTGAGACAAGGGTGTTGCTGAGTGCATTAAGCACGCTCGCTCCGCTTTCTTCCTTGTGAAAATGAGAGGGACGAACGTCGGAGAACTCGTAGTCCGGAAAGGCGATGTTCAAGGTCGCGATGAGTAGGTAGAGTATCTTTCGGGAGGAATGGTTGTCGATGGGGCCAAAAGGGGTCATTTCGCTCTCGCGGTCGAGAGCGAGCCATGATGGAAGCGGGGGGGAGTTGGAGACCTCGTCTTTGTATGCGTGTTCGAGGGATTTGAAGAGTTTCTTATCACGTTTGATATTCTTGCAGCTGTATGCTTCCATGCGTGTGTGTACAGAGCATTCAGGGCCTTCGTGGGTAAGAGACTGCGCCAGGCGTGATAAGGCGGGGATTTCGATAAACTTCATATCGAGCGTCAATAGCAGTGGGCGGACGCAGAGTGCGGAGTGTTACGTCGGACTCGCATTGGCGTGGTTTGTTTACCCCTGAATTCCCTTTTTCGTACGAACATTCAGAGTCGCGCCTGCCACGCGTCAGAAAGGAATTCAGCCCCCCTTCAAACCACGAACAATGACAACGGACATGCTCGTAGCTTTCTCAAGTCATATGCGCGCGCCATGTGGTTCAAGTACAAATGTGACATTAATATCAATTACAGAGCATAAATTACATGTCTACTAGGCCATCAGGAAAATGACAAATTACTTACAGCCCTTATTTGTCTGAAATGTATCTCTGGTACCTAGTATTGGTCTTAAGAAAACATAGTCTGACTCCTGTTTTCCTTAAGGGCATTGGTTTGGATCTAAGGTGCATAAGGAAGATAATTTTAATACTGCATAGTATGTAAGGCAATTCAGAATGCAATCTTGTTTGTATGGTGATCAATAAACTTATTAACATAGTAGGCTTGAAATTGAAAGGCTGTGAGGGAGTCAAAATGGCTAAAATCATGGGGCAAGAACAGCTCACCATATACCCTGATTAAATGGCCTCCTCGTAAGTGCGATAGAATCAACATGAATAATTGATGTAACTCGAGTGCCATGGTTGTCCATTTCAGGCTTGACAATCCACATCCCTGTCACTACATGGGGTATCACCGACCGCTACAAACCGCTGAATGAGAGCACAGGGGTAGGGGATGTCACAGGAGGTGAAGGACAGGGATAGGAGAATTTGTGCGTTTCGGCTGGGACAACCTGAGTTTTTGTTAGGTGTACAATAACTTGATTGAAATGGAATTGGGGGATCGACGCTTGCGCTAAAGACGCTATAACTACTGATCCGCCCCTTGGTATACTAAGTATATCGCTACTACTATGTGGATGGGTACAGCTGGCCAGGCTCACCGACAGTCGGACCCTGCTCATGCTTTCAGGGGGGTCGTCCTTCTACATCGGCGTTCGGCGCCCAACATTTAGAACGCATATGCCCATGGCATGGAGTCCCGTCCCACCACGAATTCGAATCCGGAAACAAATGCGTGCCACGTGTGTCTGAGTTTATCATGTGAAATCGACAAGTTTGTTCTTTCAAGCCTGACAATATACAAGACGAGGCATCACTGTTTTACATGTCTGACCTAAAAGTCCCCGGATTCAAGGTCAGTGGACTCATAGACGATTACTAAGGAGTTCGTTGAGCCCGCTCTAGTCCTCAGAAGTTATTGCGGGTATTAATGCGGCGTTCTCATCATCCAGCGATGCTGAGAAGCAAGCACAGATTAAAAAGGTATCGTACGATAGGTATATCAGTCCAGATGAATGGGACCTCATCCGTTTTCTCTCAGACGAACGGGATTTTTGAGCTGCAAGTGACCAACGAGGCGAAGGAAACTGAAACATGGACTATTGACCTCAAGAACACGGGAACTGTGTACAAAGGGAATGCGAAGCCGAAGGCAGACGTCACCATCATACTCTCCGACGATACTTTGACTAGCTTGGCATCGGGCAAGGTGTGATTCAGTATAGCAGTCTTGTCTAATCATGGACTGATACAGCCCCTAAAGCTTAACGGTCAAAAGGCTTTTATGACAGGCAAGCTGAAGACCAAGGGCAACATCATGCTCGCGACGAAACTTGACGGTGTTTTGAAGGTGAGAGCGTTGAGCTACAGCTGTTTACTCTCCGACAACTGATGTTGCATACAGAGTACCAAAGCAAAACTATGATCTCCTGCGGAGAATCGTTATGTATTTCTGTAGAACAATATATCCCTGTTGTAATTCAACTCATTGCAGGACAAACCAATGCGTAAGATAGAAGTGGTTGTAGTAAGTTGTCATGTAATCCAAGTATGTACGATTGAGGAGGGGTTTAAAAGTGTTTCACAGAAGGAACGAAAATAACAAGGAATTAGAACACACTGCCGAATAATCCTCTATGCCGACGAGGTGTCGATTTGGGGTCGGCTCGAAGTGTCGACAAGCTGCTGAGCTGTTTCATGACCTGAAAGTCAAGCTGGTAAATATAAATCAAATGGACAAGGAAGCCATGATCACCTCCTCCAACTTGTCCTTCCGTTCTTGCAGATCCAAATGCCGTCTTACGACAGGATTCTCGCGTGCAAACTCCACAATCTCAGCGCGGTCTAGGTCATAAAGCAATCGCGAGTCAATCTCGCGGGGGAACTAATTGATTAATACGATGTCATTGAGTACTCTAATGCCTAGGACAGCACAACGTGATACGCACCTGGTAGAAGAATTGATCGAGCAGCTCAATGTTGATGAACATGGCCGAGGTATATGCGAGTTTATCCGCGACAACGTTGAGGAATGCTTCAGGACATAGCACATCGTTCGCTGGACCTGCTTTGCACCGTTTGGATTTTAGTGCGATCAGTCGTAGCTTCAGAATGCCCAGCCTATCGCTATATAGCATTGCATTGCGAGCTGTAAAAATCCAAGTCAGCTAAACCCACCCCCCCAAGGACAAAAAAGAGCAGAACAAACCGTCAATAATCTGTGCAGGGGGATATCGATAAGACTCAAGACTAGGTTCACTCTCATCAGTCTCAGGGCTTTCCAGATTCTCCAGCCGCTTCGATGAGCTTTCCCTCGCCTTCTCTTCCAAAGTCTTCACATGACTTATCAGTGCTTCCAACCGCCTGCTCCCACCGACCTTCTGCTTAATCTCCTTTAGCTTTGTCTCGCATAGCCTGGCCTCCTTGTCGAACAGCTCAACCGCCCTCTCCCGCCCCTGTTCCCATTCACGTGGCTCCACCTCAATCTCGTATTTGTAAGGCTTGATACAGTTTTCCACCTGGTCTGATGTGAGACCAATCCGATCCCGCAAGATCATATGCGAGAACTGGATCAGTCGCTCAGAGGCACGGGGGTGGAAAGTGAAGGGCTCGCCAGTTGCTATTGAGTCTATCAGTGCACGTAGTCCGTCCGCAACGAGGAGTGTTGAATCACGCCCAACACCAGATTTAGTGAGTAGCGATGAGGCTGCATCGAGTTTGTGCCTCCAGTATGGCTCAACCTCTTCCGACTTGAGTTTAGGGTCAGCAGCAAGCATCCCGAGTTCTGTTGTCCGCTTGTCTAACCAATAAAGCTGCTCAAGAACATCCATGACCCTCTCGTCTAGCATTTCCTTTAGCCTGGCGCGGACCACGGGCCTGCGAAACTGTTGTGTGAATCCCTTAAACCGGATCTTTAGAGCATCCATCGTCTCTGCGACGTAAGATTCGGCTGTTATCCGTCGATCGTTGTATTGGACTTTAAATTGGTATGTGGCTTCTTCTAGCTCTAGCTGGACGGCGTTGGTGATGCCGTGCAGAGAAGAGGCCATGGAGGATTCGAGGACCTCCATGAGCCTGCGACGTAGTGTATCGGTGCCAACCATTATCGTCCCAGTATTGCTGAAAGCATCCCGGTGAGCACCAAAGTAATCATCTTCTCCGCGCTGAGCAACAACTGCTGTCGAGTCCATCGAATCCTTCTTGCCCTTCTTGCCCTTCTTCCCCGAGGACTTCGCGACGACTCCAACGTAGCCCAGATGAAGTGGGTATCTATTTCCCGTCAGGATGCTCGCGCCTTGTTCAGCAGGAACAAGATCCATCTTTGTGATAACTCCAATGGTGCGGAGGCCCAGAGGGTCGACTTTTCGGCTCGCTCTCAATGCCGGGGAGTTGGCGAGATCGACGTCTGCAGCACATACAGCCAGGATGATATTGGGTTCGCGGATATACTTGTCACAGAGGGAGGAAATTTTTTCTTTTAGGGATTCCGGCTGTTCCAACGAAGATATTTGGACATATCCAGGAAGGTCAATAAGGGTGAGGTCGGGGACATTAGGGGAGTATATCCGTAAGTCGATGGGTTCGGTTGAGACTGCGTCGGAATCGGGCACGGAGAGGTTAAGGTCGGTGAGGGTATGCTGGATATCGGCGAAGTTCGTAATCTTTCCGAGTCCCAACCCAGGAAACTCGCCATATTCTACAGCAGTTTGGCCATTGGATGTTGGATTATGGATGAGAGTGAGTTCTATCGGCCGCCGGGTCACCATGTTGTTGCCCCTGAGGTACACGGGGTTTGAATAACCAACTGGACAGATCTAGTGAATTGCTTACTTAGGTAAAAACTCGTGGCCAACAATAGCCTCCAGTACAGAGCTTTTCCCTGAACTCTGACTTCCGATGACAACAATACTGGGTAACTTGAGGGCATCACTTTGGTCGATACTCAGCAGCATGCTTCGAATCTCAATGAGCTTTCGTGTCAAGTGCATCAGCCCATTCTGTCGTGGGTCTGATTCATCGTTCCTACTCGACTCGTTCGACGCTTTGGAATCAGATGGAGACGACATGATCGCCGCAGCGAGGGCTGCGATGGCGGCCGCATCCTCTGGCGACGGACTCTTATCTCCCTCCCCTTCCCCGCCTTCTTCGCGCTGCCTCTCTTTTCCTTTTCCTTTCCCCTCACCGGCAGTAAATAGAGCCTTCAAAAATTGAGGCGTTTCGATATTCGGAAGTTTGATATCAGCGGCGTGTGAAGAAATTGTTTTCAGGCCATCTGAAGCCACGTCAACTGCATCCTTCACAAGTTGAGTCGTTTCAATATTTGGGAGTTTGATATCAGCGGCTTGTGAGGAAACGGCTTTAAAGCCACCCGAGGCCGTATCGAATATGCCCTGCACTGTATCCTGGGCTGAGTTCATCCAGTCGTTCGTTGTCCTGCGGAATTCTATTATGTATGAGGTGGTTAAACTTGGGCTACAACAGTCGGTGCAATGCTCACGTTCAAATTTGTAATTAGCATATCCCAAACCTCCAACGCCCACAGTAGCACCAGCGATAGGTACTCTAAAGGCCCGAGCGACGAAGCGTGGTATTGATGAATAAGAGATGGCGCGAACGTGTATGTGCCGAAATGAGACAGACGAAGGATTGGCATAGCGTCGTCGGAGTGAACCAGACGCTAGAAATGTGGAATATTGATTATGTGTGGGTCTAGAAACTCCCAATTGTCTTCTCGTGGTGTTCAAACCATAGGATATCGCCTTGCGCGTTATCAAACTTGAGGTGATTCGGCGCTTGATGGATGAATACATGGGCAACTTCGTTGGGTCTTGCCAGTGGATCCAACAAACCAAGCGTTCTGACGAGTTCTAATCAATGGAAACGACACCCTTCTGGTGGTCACCAACGAAGGAGTGGGTGTGCAATGCAAGCTGCAAACCCTGGAGCCCGGAGACTGAGGCTGGAGGTAAGAATCTGCCAGTGAGCTAGGTGTCACAGTCGAAGACTCAGCGGCACGTGCAATTGCAAGTTTTATGCCGAGATTAGATTAGAGAAACTCACAAAGTCAGACTGCACCGGTCTGTCCAGCAACATGTCGACATGCTAACATCACCGATTTAGAGTCGCCATGTAGTACTCTGCTTGGCTGTGGGAATTACTCCGACTGTGAGCAGAGGCAAGCGAGGTGGGCCATCGATTGCGGATTTCTGATGGATCTGGTCTCTTAATAACGAACTACCATCATGTCTAAAGCCCCGCCCCCAGGATACTATGTACCCGCCGTTCTTTTCATGCAGGAGGATGAAGAACTCGACATTCCTGCCATCAAAGCTCACATCTTGCGGCTTGCCCAAGTATAGCTACGCTTCATAAACCATCTCTCGGGACTAACTGCCAGTGAAAAACAGGGAGGGGTCACCGGAATTCTCGTTCAAGGTTCCAACGGCGAAGCTCAGCATCTGTGTGCAATATCATCTATATCGTTTACCATATCGATCTAAAAGCTCGCTGACAGATCACATGAGGAACGCAAACAGGCCATTCAAGTCACTCGCGAGACCCTAGATGAGAACGGATTCCAAAATGTTATTGTGATCGCTGGAACCGGGGCGCAATCCACACGGGAGACAAAGAAGTTGTGCGTGGATGCCAAAGAAGCGGGTGCATCACATGCCCTCGTATTAACGCCCTCGACATGGCCTCCTCAGATGAGCATCGAGCGCATCCTCCGCTTCCACCGCGAGGTAATATCTCCTTCATCATTGATATCGCGAAAAGTTTTATGCTGACAGTCTTCTTTCATCAAAGGTCGCAGATGCTTCCCCGATCCCAGTGATGATTTACAATTTCCCTGTCGTAACAGCTGGCCAAGACCTCAATTCCGATGTGATAGCTCTGCTAGCAGAGCACCCCAATATTGTAGGCACTAAACTCTCCTGTGGTAACATCGGGAAGCTCCATCGCCTCACCACTCGCTTCCCTCCTTCTGAATTTGCCGTCTTCGCTGGAAGAACTGATGTGTTCTTACAAGGCCTGCTCTCTGGCAGTGCAGGTGCCATCGCTGCTCTCGTTAATGTTATCCCAAAATTGCATGGGCAGCTGTACAAGTTGTATCAAGAGGGTAAGATTGATGAGGCGATGAAATTGCAAGGCAAGCTTTGTCATGGAGATTGGGCTTCCGGGAGGATTGGTGGGATAGCTGGGCTCAAGGCAATTATATCGACAAATTTCGGATATGGAGAGAAGTTCGTACGTGGGCCCTTGACGGCCATCGATCCAGAGAGTTTGCCGACTAGCAAGTATTATGGGGTTATGGAGGAGCTAATTGCGATGGAGAAGGCGCTGTGAACAGTTGTGAGGGGTTCAGTCGTCTTGCGGGCGATGATTGAATTACTGGATTGCGGCAAAGCACACCCCTAAGCAATGACCCCACACCAATCGGCTTGTATCGATATAGAAATTATGAGTGTAGAAGAACTAGTGGATACAAAGGTGGTATCTCGTGCGATGGGAATCATACATTGTAGGCGGGTGTCGGTGATGCAAGTGTCCTATCTAGTATAATCGGAATCCATTTAATTATGTTCTGGAAGATATAGAAGAATATACTCACTCGCTAACTCCACCCCAGGCTCACCAGGACCCTACGTAGACCAGCGATTATTTTCTGTGGTGAACTGCGAAGTGTACATATTGAACTCTAACACTGTAGAAAACAGTTCTCCCGTGGTGTCTAGGTCCACTTGCGTGGATATAACTAACGCGCTGCCAAGCGATCTCGAGGTCAGATGTGGATCGCGAAGGTTCAGCATGAGGCGTGATATCATCGTGGATGATATTCTAGTAAGATTAAATCAGGTATGCAGGAGGAACGAGTTATGAGCTCCTACACGTTTGCGAATGTTGTCATGAAACCCCTGTCAGAATCCTGTGATACAATGATGAGCGGAGCTATACATCTTGATTACTGCAATACGCACGGCGGTGAGCTGAAAAAAAAGTACCAATCAACATAAGAATCTATCAAAAAGCGAGGGGAGGCGCACGAGGAACGAGAGAATATTGCCTAGAGTGACAACTGCCATGATTCTATCAGATCGTGTTGAGAGTAGATCTGTAGCTGAACGTCGATTCGACTTTACCCGAAGTAAATGGCACCTGCAATGTTCTGTCAATGTCAACAGACCTGCGTCACATGAATCTGACCCACCGTCTCGAAGCAGGACATGCAGCAGCGTACGATTTCCCCCACGACTCCGCACCACAGATTTGTAGATAGTCATGAAAAATATCATGTTGTCAAAGACCAGCACTCCCGACCATGCAGCAGCGAAACCTAGATGGAAAAGAGTTATGTTGATCACTGGATCACAGTGCTCAAGAGGAACATACGCTTGGCACTAACGCGAATGGTGAGATACAGTTGACACTTGAGGCACAAATCTGAAGGGAACGCACTGATCTTCGTGGATAGGCGGGACACAGCCCATTCCGGACCAATCATTATCAGGAAGACGCCCATCAATGCTACTCACCACTGTCCACTGCAAAACATCGCTCGTCAACCCATAGCTCAATGCCTTTGTGTATTGAGCCGCTTACAGTGCCAAAACCAAGGACCCCTGCTGATACCACCAGCATGAAGAGCAGTATCCGGTGATCTCGATCGTAGAGTGCATAGGTTCGAAAAATGAGAAGAACTACGGCCATTTCAATTACATTGTTTCAACACATCAATTCAGAGACGTACTGCCAACAATCATTTGAACAACCACTGCATAATATTGGTGGAACAATGAAAGAGAGGGACAGCTAGATCGCAATAGTTTAGTTAGATATGCCACAAGGTAGGGCGTTCTTTCCACGTACATCTAGACACAGTCTTGTGAGCGACACCGCTTATGAATAGGTGTGACACATACCGAAGCATCCCGGCGCGGATCCCAAAAATACTGCAGCATCACGAGAACATGTCCCAAAAGTGACAGGTAGCGATTCAGATAGAAGAAGAATGAAACCCATGACATAGAGCCTGAGTTCCAGAATCGATTGACTTCGTCCACAAACGTCAAGGCATAGTCATAATACAGGATCACTTAGATCAACGTCAACACAACCTACACAGAAGGGGTAGCTACATACCAAATGCTATGACGGTGGTGCAATTGGATGGGGAACTGCAAGAAAGGGAATGGACTTAGTGACCTGAGATGCGGAAAGTAAGAAATGCCTACAAATGTGATGCAAACGTGCTAACAGAAAGGACATCTGACATTGAGGAAGATATCCTGGACGTATTCTGCGGACTTGCCTGCTGATGAAGCCCTGGGCATGAGAGCCTGGATAGTAGGGACAGTCACTAGCAGAGGTAAGCAACGTGAGGAAACTCAAGATTGAGCCAGGTGGATCGTACTAATGGTGGGGATAGATCGAAGGTTAACCTGATTATCCGAACTTATGATATACATACTCTGATATATTTTCCAAGTTGAGTTTAGGGCAATTAGCCGAAGATCATCCCCAGGGAATAGGGTAGAGAAAGTGAGAGGGAATGAGAATGTACCGGAGGTACCTGACTGGTGCCTTTCGTCTCGTGGCACTGAGCTGGAAAGTTCATAACCGAAAAAGGATAATCGTGCCAACGACATTGTTAACAGTGTTAGCAAGCGTCAACGTGCAAGTAAAATCTAGTAATCCCCAGGTATCCATCCGATCAATGGAGATGGATGCAGGGGTATCAGCAAATACTGATGATCATGTGCAGATTGTCGGACCAAGAAGCACGGTCGCTGAATATGTCGAAAAATGTGTATCATCATGGGAGGCAGAATAACGTCAACATATACTTCATGGCGAGCGAGCCGTCGAAAAACTCGATTTACGAACAGTAAACATTCCTGTCATGAGATAGAATTTATCTCCTATGCCGACCAAGTGGGTAAAGTCGTTTGGACCTTGGCCCGTGACGTCGGTGTCAAATTTTGGATTCCTCGGTATCAAAAAGATCATGTGGGAATCTTGTCGCAAAAATAGGGAAATAAGGAAACCAAAGCCTTGCAAGTCCATGCATAGGAAGCCATGACATCTATGTTCGTCCTAGTGCCGGCACATATAAAAATGATGCGCTCTGAAGGGAAGAGTAATTACCTGAAATATTTCTCGGATCCCCATCGAGGACTTTATACAACAAGATAAAATGACCGAGCTTATGCAGGTAGAAGCTTGCCCTGGAAGATTCTGAAGCTGCACCAAGTATTTGAGCGCTAAGTAAACAATCAGACATGAGAAGCAAGACGTTCGGCGAATAATTACCGTTGTTCTGGATCTGAAAACCTCAGCAATATGCGCGGTGGAGAAATTATCATAGTCGGACGTTAGCCCTTCCGAATCATGCTTTGAGAGCCAAAGTGTCACATCAGTAAGAGCAGTGAACGAAGGGCCAAGGGCTGGTTTCCGGATCGTGGATCCAAATACGGATTGAGGATTACTCGGATGATAGGAAGTAGTATTATTGATGATCTGATTAAAAGGGGCAAGCTACGGAACCGAGGAGAATAACGCTGATATTACTGACCAGCACCGAAAGCAAATGGTTGTGAGCCAATGCTCGTAGTTCACGCATGAGTCCATTCATGATGACGTGGCCATGTGCAGACACAGCGCTGAGCAGAGGGCCCAGCAACGGCGTGATGGCGTCGACCACGATACAACTAACCTTGGGCCTGGTGTCTGACTGAACAATGATAGATAAAAAGTTCGACGAATTTAATAGAAGACGTACGTCAAATGAAGAGCCAAGCTCATCCAGTACTTTATAAACAGTCTTAACGTCAAATGCTAGAGAGACGCGGAGCCTCGCTAGAGCGGTGGATGCTGTCTGGCATAAATTTTATGAATTTAATGGATCGCAAGCGCAAAATCTCCTCTTGTGACCTGGGTGTCGCAGGAGGCGAGAATCTGAAGTGCTCTATCTGCAGAAAAGTCCCCAGTAGTGTCTATCCACGCAACGCTACTTTGATCATAATGTGCCAGATGGCGAAGGACGACGTGAAGGGCCAGCGCCTGGAGAATCTAGCCATCAGGAGCTTCATGTTATGAGTCTCATAGCGACACTGACCGTTTTTCCGGATTGGTTATCACCAGAAATCTCGATGACTCGACGCCCACCAAAACCGCCAAGAAGTTCGTCCAGTTCGGGAACTCCGCTTAGAAGATCGAGGTCGTCTCCTCGGGCCTTTGACTCCAGAGCGAGAAGTTTTGCCGCAGAGATGCCAGGGGCAGCGGTTTTCTCAGCTACAATATCAACATATCTTGTCAAGTCGCGCAGAGTTACAGTTCCAGCTGGTAGGCGTCGGAAGATATCGAATACGGGGGCAGCAAACAACAATTCTCCATCATTCCTGATCCCACATTGCTCAAGGCTTTCCACCACCTTTGCAGGTATAGACGGTACAAGAGCAGCAAGCCGCATGAGGCTAAGGCTTGCGATCAGCGTGTTTATTTGCTCTTATGTCAACAAACCGCCTCGCGTTACGTAATCCACATTCTTCGAACTCGGTTCTCATGGTGAGCTGCCTTTGCTAATCGTCTTCCTCGTTTCCCTCACGAATCCTTGGTAGGGCGGAGGTGGTAGATATCCCTACCCAAAATTCGTTTGGTCACCAGCAGGTAAGACCTTCCCACTTCTTTCGACAAGATACCCAACTAAACAGGTTGGATCGTAGGTGGTTGGTGGACACGTCCCTCCAACTGGGTCTCCAATACTGCGATCGCATTTTCCGGGATACTTGCAGTGACATATGCAGCATGGAATATCAGCGCAGAGAAGGAGGTTCGTGGTGTTTTTTCGTTTGGTGAAAACTCTCATCTGACTCGGAGATAACAGTACAGAGCTATCCAACCTAATCGACCCATTCCCTCTATGATGGTGTGCATTGTCGTTACTCTTCGTCTACATTATTTCTGACGAAGGACTGCTCTTAGTGGGCTAAGCAATTCAAGGATGCCGAACAAAAGCAATAGTATCGACCTCTAGAGCCTTCGTCCATTGCTGCATATACAATAAATGAGCCTCTTTAAAGTCAAACATCCCCTTCATGGGAAACATGCGTCTGAGCGTTCACCGTCCTTTTCGTGGCTCCGAGAGGTCCGGACGACTGGTAGGGTGTTTATCTGATTCTCTGAAGAAATTAGGATTCCACAGTCAGCAGCAATGCGTTTCTGATCCCGTCATGATCCTTGTACCCCCGGTCTACAAAGATCAGCCGGAAGGGAATCTATCACACGTTCATGTCATCAATTGTTTATGCCGTCTGTTCGCAGTTCGGTTTTCTCTAAGTAACCGTTAGAATTCCCTCACGCAATGCTGGTGTTCCGAGGGAAAGGCATCAAAGCTCTAGTTTCAGAAATTTCCGACCAGGGTACCTCTCCTCCAGTTGAATTGGCATATCTAATATTAATATTATAATGTACGGTATCGGTTGTTAAAGCAGTAAGGGCGAGAGATCGTTGACCCAACTCCCTTGTAACACGACCTAAACAACTATCGAGGCTTGAGTCCTCATTAACAGCCCTCTGCCAGATCCTTCTAGTAGACCGGTTTTACCATGCGATGTACATTGTGTATATACTTCGTGTTGTTCAAGTTTACCTTCAGATTACCCTCCTAGTAAACTACGAGCTATTACGGGTTTATGAGGTGAGAAAGGATCTCCATAATGATTGGCATTAATGGGGTAGTGGCAACCTTGGTCGTTGCCATTAATAGACTCAACTTCATCATTTCGACCAGCCGGGAGTTCGATTCTCTCTTAATGCATTCGGACTGCGAGATCTAATCTTTCTCCTTTTTGTCTGTTCTTTTATATGATGTCGATGGGAAAGGCCACTAAATTTATAACTGTTGCCCCATTCCTGGTTGCGCAAAGGTTGTTCTATAATGCAAAGTGCCAAGGTGTTTATCTGATTCACTGAAGAATTTAGGATTTCACAGTCGGCCACAATGTGTTTCTAACCCCGTCGTAACTTACTAGCCCTGTTCGGGATCCCCAGCTATTTCCACAACTAACATGTGCCTGCCAAAAGCTCCAGCTAGACAATGGAGCTTTGATAGTCACACTTTAGTCATGCCTGACCCTCTACTGTTTGAGCATCCTGCTCGCTGCTTCGCTCGACCTTCCTGCTCGTCATCTGCGACAGTGAGCCCAACTATCTCATCAATGCCACCTCTGGTTGGGGCACATTTTGGACAATTGATGTACCATACACTTGGGTGGAACTACCATGCATCTTATTCATGTTCCAGGATGTCTCAACTCAAGGGGAAAAAATGGTGTTTCGGGGTGGCACAATGGGGATGATGGTATTGTGGTATTCAAGTTGTATCCGCCTCTGCTTGCTGACTCAGTGACGTGAGATAGCGACAAGTGTTAGATCAGTGAAACCTGATGGGATTGTCACGCAAATTCAATCTTTCTCCTGTATCTTCCCTCTTGTTGCTCTGAATGCTCTAGAATTTTAGACGAGGCTTTGATTGCATACATAGATGATATACTTAAAATTGTACAATGTTCCGTTGAGTGATGCTTAAAGCTGGGGCTGTTGTAATCAAATTTTGAGTCCTCTCTTGTAATGTCGGCAACATCGCAAAGCAAGCACAATGGAACTTCTTTATTTCTGTTGTGATCTATAGTGGTGTATATTGTAGCAAGGATCAGCTATTTTGCTACGGCAATCCCTTAAAAAACTTCATTTTGAAACTCTCTGGTATTTTGAAATATACATGATAGTAGCAGTTACTACCAGGTGCAAACCGTCACAGCCCCAGAATGGATCTCAATGACCATCAGCATTAATGGGGTAGTGGTAACCTTGGTCGTTGCCATTAGCTGTCAAGACCCGATATCGACCAGCCGGGAGTTCAATTCTCTCTTAATGCATTCAGAATATACAAGATATAATCTTCAATACTTTTTTCTGTTCTTTCATTGAAAAACATATGATGTCGACAGGAAAGGCCATTAAATTTATAACTGCCGCCCCAGTCCGGGTTCCGCAAAGGTTATTCTACAACACTAAGCGTCAGGGCTATCATTCATCTTTATGCACCAATCTCGGCGATATTCAAGTTATTCCTGATTTGTGTACGCCGCATGTACGGAACTCCTGGCATTTCACACTCGGATAAAAATTATTGACACGAAACAAGTAGCAAAGGTATAGAGTACAAATACATCAGGCGTTAAATGTCCCCAAACCTATGACAGTGTACGCCCAATATCAGTAATTAAAATATTGCGCAAAGAAAAATGAACGCACCTATCGGGCAGTAATACTGGCGCCATGAGGCTCCAGATGTACAGCAACATACACACCCAACTCGACACGACGCGCATCCACATAGCCACCTCCGAGCGCCCGATGTAAACGTCTGAGTCGGGGTCTACAGTGCCTGAGATCGGGGTCTTGGAAACAACGTTCCTGCAAACAGGGATCAGTAATGTTAACATCAGGAGGTTAGACGGGGTGAATGTACCAATCTGTTAGCAGCATTGCGACATACATGGCTGCGATGGCGAAGATGATGTGGAACCAGGCGTACTATATGTGGGGAACGTTGTAAGAAGGACTGGAGAGAAATAAATGAAGGGGAGAGCTTACGTTGTATCGAGTCCCGGAACGTTCGTCGTCTCGGTTATCGCCAAGGACGTCGTCCTCATCATCGGAATCTTCCTCGTTCAAGGCTGATGCGGGGATGGCACTACATTATCAAAGGGATGTTAAAACACTACAGAACAGAAGAATCAAACAAGCTGGGATGCTTACCCTGCCTCAACAGCCGCCAATAAAGCTTGATACCTAGGCGACTCTGTCCTTTTGGGCTGCGTATTGACAAAACCCAACTCTGAATGCCCATTCACATCCTCATCTGTCGTTAACTGAACCCCGCGGTCTTTCTTTCCTCTTCCTACCAATGCCCGGCTCTGCGTTGCTGCCCGTGTCGTCGAGTACGCGATCGCCAAGAACGTGAACACACCACCGAAGAAAAGTGTAGCCCTCCTAGTACCCTGCGCGCCGCTGCGGAGAGGGTTACACGACTCAGACTCGTGTGTGTGGTTACTGATGGCAGAGACAATGAGGTACGTGCAGTATGCTGCGACCATGGAAGACTGCGCGAGCCCCGAGCGTGGGTTGTATTGTTGGACGATGGGGTGCACGCACATGATCGTGATGACAACGCACAGGGCGAGGTTGAATGAAATGAAGAAGCGGTTGAGGGTGCAGGCGGGACCGGCAAAGAAGCCATAGAGCACGCCAGTGAGCGAGATGGTGAAGGCATACATGAGTGCGGTGGACCCTATTAGGATCCATTGCCAGAGATTGGAAGAGGTGGGTGAGTTCTCCCAGTTTTCGAGGCAAGTCTCGGACCAAGAGTGAGCGAAGTCGACGAGTAGGACAAGGCCGAGGAGGATGAATATTGTGGCGCCAATCATGGAGATGTAGTTGCCCCAAAACATGAAGAAGCCGTTCGGGATGAAGAATGACACGACGATCAGGATGAGCCACAGTAAAACCTTCGGACCCCACCATCTGTTGAACGAGTTAATCATGGTAAAATCAAGTAGAGAAGAGAACGCACCCATTCTGAATAGCAGAACGTTTGTCCCTAGTATCCTTCACTCCGATGAGCGAAAAGCTGAGTATGAGGTGGAGGAACGACAGGGCAAAGCAGATGCGGTGGACCTGGAGTACTGCTTAGAGGGAGACCACACCGTTCAGCAGCGCTACTCACTGCCAACACTCCGTAGCATTTCCCTTCCGAACAATCCATCTTGATATAATCCATGCTCCACTTCTCTATCTGTCGTATGGCGATATCACTCTTCATGATCCAAGCTAACATCGAATTAAGAGAGAATATGATCTGGACAAGGAATGAGTACACGAGATAGTGAAACAGAGTTGTACGCACTGCAAACCCGACGCGAGTTGCGATTGAGGAGTTGCAGTTACAGGATTTGAAGAACATAGAAGCTACGCCGATGTCAGAGACGAATGAAACATCGATATGCGATCATACCTGCTGTAGAAGTAAAACAAAATGCCAAGCCAGCGAGACATGATGTTGCGATTGACGCAAGTCCGCCAGCGAGCGGGAGAGACAGTAAAAGGCCCATGATGCTTGGAGTTGTAACTTCAAAGGTCACGGCAACCTCAGGGTTGTTTGTTTGACGTTATTGTATTTAGCCATGCACCTGCACACTAAACCAAACAGGGTCGCTGCGCAGAAGAGGCGGAGATCCCGGACCACTGCCACTTGCAATTATACTGGAAATCACTATGATGCTCTGGCTATCCAGGCCACTAGGCCCACTACGTTCTCAAACCGATTGTTAAGAACACACAAGGCCAAGCGAATTGATCCGCCCATGCAATCCGAAGGGACTCTGGGGCCCCAAGCTGTCAGGACGACGCGAGTCGTCACGCGACCACATTGATCAACAGCCAGTAGCCCACGCCCCCAGAACGCCAGCATCCCCGGCTCACCGACGACTTTGACGGCGGGCTACATCACCTCACTCAATGCAGAACCTAAGCTATCCATTTAGAGATAAGGCCATATCCCATTTTCTGTGCTGTGCTTCTCCCATTCCCAAATGTCTAGTCTTTATGGTCCCCGAGGCCTGCCTAGGCCCGACCCTAGGCACGCGACCAACTCCGCCACAATTCTTTTGTGTAAAAACCCAGTCTTCGAATGTCCAATAAGATAAGGGAGTGCCGGATACGCGTGTAGGTAAGTATTGATATGAATAGTGTATGTTTCTACAAAAAACGAATCGAGTCATGCGTACATATTGTGTACGAATACAAAACCTGTTAAAAACATGGGAACAAAAACACTCAAATCCGGCTGACCAGTAGGCAGTGATAGAGACAACAAAGAGAAAACGTGGGGGGCACAGAAACAGGAAAGTGAAAAAAAAAAAGCTTCACCTTGCGATCTCATTTCAAAATCCTTTCCATGCGGTCTAGCACCACATCTACGCCTCTGATAAGCATAGTCACATGGCGCGGCAAAATTACCGCCTTATCCATATCCTTTGTCTTATCCGGACCTTCCCTTTCGCGATAAGCCTGCGACTCCCGCAAAGCACGTTCAACCGCGATCGGGAGGCTGAGCGTGATGCGCGTCAGCTGGATGGTAAGGCGGGAACGACCCATGACGTCAAAGTATGACAGCTGACGGAAGGCGTGCTGTAACTCTAGCAGCCGCGAGAGCTCGGTATGCAGGGCGTATATGCACGTGCGGCATGCTGTTCATGGATAGAACACTGTGTTAGCGTCACAAGGGCTAGTAAGTAGTGAACGACCCTAGGACGACCCACTTAGTGCACGCTCGCGAATAGCTTGAAGGGTGGCGAGTACAGAATTGATACCGTCGTCGCCAAGCTTGATCGAGGGGTTGATGTCGTTGATGGCCTCTACAGAAGTGTGAATATCAGCAATCAGAACATGATGGAAACCAGCAGAAACACGAAATGGGACGAGAAAACAATCGACCGAAGGGGAAAACGTACTCAACAGCGTCCTGATGACTTCTGAATCACCGTCCAAGAAATCATTGAGCACACATAACACGACGCCACGGAATGTCTCTTCTGCGTGCCCGCTTGGGCGCGCAGCAAATACATCATACGTGGTGGTAGGGGAACGATTATCGTAAAGCCGCTTGGAGGATGGCTTGGAGAGGATATCATAGGCAACGGCGACTTTTTGGAAAGCGTATGTTGCGTCCGGGTTGTTTGGAAATTTACTACGGTTGCAAAGCACAAATTTAGATGTTCCTTGATTACAGCAAAGATGATAACGTACTCTGGGTGGCATGCGCGGCTTCGTGAAAGGTATGCGCGTCGAAGAGTTATACGGTCAAGGGTGGTAGAGTTCGAAACGCCGAGTATGTCGTACAGGTTATCGTTATCAACCACCTGCTTTAAAATTACAGGGGTATTGAAATTGTTTGGCTGAGGTTGGCAAGGCAGAGAACGCGGAGTCGGTGGCGGGGTGGAAGACAAGAGAGAGGAGGAGGAGGCAGCCTCTCCTGGTGGCTCACCGGCCCATGTTAGGTATTTAAGTTCACTCGATTCTGTTTCCTCGTCCTGCTGCTCATCTACAGGGAGGTGGAAAAATGCACTCGCTAGAACGATCGATTATCAGTATCCTAAAATTTCGATCAGTGCTACACTTGGTATGGCACAGACCTGTCAAGAGCGCGTACGAGAACATGGCGGAAGGTCAGTCAGTGCCAATCAGCTTGGATGCAAATGACTACGCCTTATCGAATTTCCATAGCAATTGCATGTGATAAGTCTCAGATCCTAATCAAACTACTCACTGCTCCCGTGACAGCACTATGTAATAATACGCGATCGGCGATCGCGACGACACACGTGAGCGATGATCATGAGGACGGATGGTTAGTTTATGTTCAATAGTACTTACAGAACAAACTGAGCACCCTACATGGAAGCGCTTAAGACCTGGGCGGATAGCAGCTCGCTGAATCTACGTATTGCCCTCCGTACTTCGCCCCTTTCGCCCATGACTGTCAACCTTATTACCTCTAATTCTGACCCTGATTCAGATAAAAATGGCGTAAGATCATGCCGGCCAAACGCCCAGTTCAAGATGTGTACTTGACTTTGAGAACGCCCGTCGGAATCGCTCCCAGACTTTAGGCGCACGAATCCTTTAATCCTCCATATCGATTCTTTCGATATTTGATTGAGCGCATTTTGCAATACCTCCTTCTCGATAGCTTCATTCGAGTCTTCTAACAAGCCATCACCATCGGTCGCGATGTCCTCAGGCGTATTTCGGACACAATCACACCGACCACCAATGTGACTGTGTTCATGAGGTTTATGTTGGCGTCCAGATCCCCTGTGTACAGTGACTGTCTCTACTTCATCGTTGTGCGATGGAGCGGCTGGATGGATCGCCTGGCTTTCATTCTCCGTGAATAGATTAGTCTCTAACCCAAAAATGAGGTTAGGGTCTACGCCATCCCGTCCCTTACACTTGATTTTGGGCGTGAGATCGTTCAAAGTATGGAGGTGATCTAAAACGAGATCAAGCGCCTGCTCAGAGACGTGTTCCCATTTGTTCTGTCGTACAATTATAGTGAACTCAGCTTTAGGAATGACGTGAAAGGAAACGTACGATGAGGATGACATCGGTGTAGCTAGCTTGCATCTTCGCAGTCGGTGACCTGTCCTCATAACCCGCAAAGTTCTCGGCGTCTACTACCGTGACGATCGCGTCAAGTTTGAGATCCCCGGATGTTTGGCGCTCGAGTTCTCGGATCTGAAAAGCGAGCGTGGCGGGGAATGCTGACCCGCTGTAGGTAGGGGATAACAGTCCATTAGCAGACTATTTTTGTAGTTCGGAATACACACACGCACGAGCATTCGATCAAAATGCGGTCTGGTCTGAATTTGTCTATCATACCAGGGATGAGTCGAGTTGGGAGAATGACGTTCAATTAGTAGATCGACCTCTTATTTCTAGGAGGGCGGTTTGCATTTGTCCGACCAGCACGCAACACCTGTCCCGTTCAACTGTAAAATGAAGAATGCTGAAATTGAAATGAAAGAAAACGCACATACACCCATTCAATATTTCACTGACGCCTGCGAGACTAGACTGCTGTGCAAGTTTACTATCCACTGGTACCTGTATTCAGCTGATGCGTCATGAGAAGACATGTAAATACGAGCACCTTCAATATCTCCGAATTCATTCTTCAGCAACACGACCTTGTAGTCCTTCGGAAGCTTTGGGAGGAGAGAAAGGATAATGGAGGTTTTTCCTGCACCCAGATAACCTGTAAATACTGTTATGGGTATCGGTGAGGGTATCGTCATTCCAGCCGGAATCTACTTCGATTTCAGGTGAGAGCCTGGGGTTGTGCGTTACGTAATAAAACTTTGGTTTTGCGTTTGATAAGGTCGTTACACAACAGAACCACATGTTCTAATCAAGTGCCGTTCTCAGAAACTAGGAACTAGGAACTGATAGATTCGGCATGGAAAGATATCAGACTCTATCAGACTACATCTAGAATAGTCAACTTCAATCGGGCGTATCTTTTCAGTCCTTCCCGAACATCTCTCGGACGCTTGTTTGCAGAGGCGGGGTCATCTGGGAGCATCTATTCACCCTTGGTCCTCCCTTATCACAGACTTGGGGAACCTGAGCAGTGGAACTGAAAATTTACGTCGGATGCCCCCCATCGGATACGGCTTTTTCCGACAAATTGACTCGTGGCTATTTGAACGTCCCTTTTACATGCTCATACATTTACTCCCGCGCAATTTGACGCTCTCACTCCGACAAAATTCTCCCACATTTCTCGGACCATAGCGCAGGCACGGAAATGACCGAAGCGGCCTTCGAGGATTTCCTACTCCGCGGGATTCCCTTTTGGCCAACATTGCCCGCCCGTCATTCACTGATACCGGCGTGAATAGTCACGCGCACGGTCTTGTAGCAACCACATGTACGTCCATTATATTCGGATGTGCAACAACGCACTTGAAGGAAGCCATTCGGACTCATTTCTCTTGACTGTTCCATGACAGTTCCAATCTTGCTGACAGGTCCATAATGTGTCTTAGCGCTGGTTCGAATAGGCGCTTTCCCCTGCTCTATATCGAACTTCTGATACGCTTCTAAGCGGTTCAGTAGTTTTAATGACAGATGGAATTTCGGAACAGAGCTTCGCCCCTCGCGGCTAAGTAGTCTCTCTCGCCGCAACTTTACCTCTCTCACTCGACTGTACAGCGTTTAAGCAGTGCAGGTTCTTCATTTTTTGCCGTGGTTAAATCTTATGTCATTTCTTTCCTCCGATCTAGATCTAGTTTCTCGCCTACTATGACAAAGAGTACAAGCACCAACCGTGTTCGACCTGCCTTGTTGCGGTGGGTCGTCATGGAGGTTGCCGATGTGTGTCGTTGATCTTTATGACGAGACTTCAGATTTTTTGTCGCTGCCCAGACCTGCCGTAATTAATGGAACAAGAGATGCTGAGCCAAATAGTCTTATTCCCATGCATATCTCCAATCTCATATCCGAGTCTGTGACGGCTTTTTGAACTAAGGGCTAACGCCCATTTGCCACTCACTTGGCGGTGCCGAAACGTTTACCGCGAGTCTGCGGCTCCATTGCTGACGACGACCCCGCTCTTTTCATGAAGCGGTATGGAGGGGTCAGCCACGATATCGCCGAGCCCTCTACCTCACGCATCATTAAAGACAATGCACCGCCGCTATCACCCCCGATGACATCCAGCATCGTTTGAGGTACCTATAACCCCATACCATCCCTCTTTTCTCAACTAAGACCTGGCGGCCGCTCAGCGCGCACAGCATCCGACCACGGGGGGCAATTCGACTTAACGCATTCCCTGCCTAGCGCCCAAGTAGCGTTCATAGATGCCAAAAACATCCATCCAATTCACCGTAGGAAGGTGGTCCCTGCCCGCAGTTCTGCCGGCGGTCTGCGTGTTCAAGTTCGCCTTCAAAAAGGCACCTACTACCGGGTGTGCAGGCAACGGCTGTACGTGCCGCGACCAGAGATGGGCCTGGACATCATTGAGGAGTTGGACAGGGCGTGGGGCAGGTCACAGCGAGTCCGAGTCATGCGTATGCATATTCCATTTACCCGGTTACCTACTCATCCTCATGTACAGAAGCATCCCCGTCTGACGCGCTATCCATGCCAAGTGTTGGTGTCTCACAGGCGAAACATTGCCTTCGAGCCTCAATCTGAGGGTAAATAATCGCATGCAAGCTTTTGGTGATGTGAACGTCTGTCGATATGAACGGATGGTTTGAATTAATGTTCTGCGTGGAAGCTGGCCGACAACGTTTTGTCCAGCCTTCAAATTCGGAGATGCTGGATCATGGAAATTGACGAGGCTTCTTTTCACAGATCACGCCTCACTATGAAGGGGCTGTCCTGGATACAAGGGGCAAGTCGCTTTTAAGCATGCTTGCAGACTGGTATTCATCTCGATTGAACAACGTAAAAGAGTACTCGTACTAATGGAGTTTTGTTCATCAGGGACGGCAATAACTTCTTTCCCCCATCGAATCTACGAGTTGTTCCCATCATTCTCATCACCGCGATCGCGCATAATTTCAATTGTATGCCCTTTTGAAGACGGACGTACAACTTGAAGGCTTTTCCAGACAAAGTACTGCGTGCATTCGGTTGTATGCTATGGGCCTGGGAACCAATGCTGTGCTATGACCGTAGACGAAGCGTGTAAACCAAGTGACAAACTCACACCTCAGCATACGACTGCTATATCACAGCCTGAGGCCAGATACAAGCCAGTCTAGAAGAAATGTCTCGTGGCGCATGATATACAGGGTGGATCAAACCACGCTTTCCGTTGCTTTTCTGCGCGTGATAAATTAAAGAACGTATTCCGGTTTATCCCAGGGTGTGGGGCCGGCTTCAGCCAACGACTCGGAGCGATTGGCGCATATGCAACTAAATGCCATTGTATGACATGAGGCCAGCGCCGCACTACGCCAGCGTCCCGATGTCAAATAGGCTTTCCGGTGACCATGTCTGGCGATGAATAAATCGCTTCGCGGGTGCATGCATGATCAATAAAATATCTAGAGCCTGGAGATGAGATCCGATAGGATCGTGCGCACCATCCCTGTCCAGTCATGTTATCAATGCAGGATCGTTACACACTTAAGCGAGGAGAAGGCGATGAACTTGTACGAGAACAGCTTTACGCGATGCAGCGCAGACATCAGCAGGTCTGATCCAGAACTAATTATATCCACAAGACCGAAGGATTCCGTAACAAGACGAAGAGCGACCCTACGTGTTATCCTGGTGTTTTCTGCACGGCGTTGGATCTCGCTTTATATCTTTGTATTGACGTCGAGGTCTCTGTTGTCTCGCGGATCGCGTTAGACGAGCATTTTTCGCTCTAAATCGAATATTTGAATTGTCCGCAGTAATTTAACTGTTAGGGGGGACAAGTTTACTGTATTTGTTTGGTGCGGCGACATAACGGCGACATTGGAAATCTGTAATCTCGGTTGGACAGAGGGTAAGTTCCTTGTATGGTAATTCACGCTTGTTCACGAGTGGCCACCTCATTGGGGAAATGATACCTCCGTGAGCACTTTATTGATTTCCTCCACGAACGGAGAAGAACTGCAGGGATCGAGTCATCAGTGGCGTATATATAACAGCACAACGAATCCCCATGCTCTCTCACCATCATTGATTCTGTCCAAAATCTTGCAGCAAAGGAAATGATCCAGAATATATCGACCTCACAGAGAACAGTCCTCCGTGATATAGATACCGTGCCGATAGATATAGAAAGGGCTGTCTGGCGGGCTTTTGGCATCGCAAACGTCGCCCAAGTAAGTGTATATGGTTACGTGAATAATTTGACTCGAACACCTGATGCCACACAGAAAATAAAACACAGACCAGACCTGCAGCGTCTGGCACGAGATGCGGGCGCGGTTGTGTGCGCCATTCTCCACCGCTACACCACTGCAGATAACACAGTTGTTACCAACAACATTCATGGATTAAAAAAGCTATTTGAGTTTGTTATCATATGTTTATTCGATTGAACGTTCACTAATCATAAACGCTCACAAGGACTTTGTCGTCTATTGAACGTTTCACCGAGAAACGGATCTCTGAGCATGTATTCATCCGTGTGGTGAAGCGTGTACCCGACTTGCCAAAAATTCGAGGATACGGAAATGACCTTGAGCAGGTCCTGGGCTGTTTCGGGGTGAGTGTAAAATTGAACAGCTGCACCGCTGATAATCATATGTCTTACCATCAGCTCACATCGGGAGACCTCATCCCACAGAATTTGCAGCATATCGCCTCACAGCTACAGCAAACTCTGAAGGAATTAGATGCCCAGAAGCGAAGACAAGGAGAAGCATCTACCCACCGACAGCCACGCGCCCGGGGCAATCTTGCCCAATCTCCCTCTCAGAGTCAGCAGACCAATGGAGTCATCACGAGGACTACCATCGACGGTAACCAGACAACTATACGTGCCACCCTGCACGTCGAGAACAGCAACTCCGGCAACAGCACGACGACGATCACCACGAATTCGAATAATGTATTTGGATCGCTGTCCCGATTATAGATGTGGTAAATTACGCGTCTTGTCGTCTATGATTTGTTTAACCTTACATTGAAGAAAAGATCGCTAACCCATACCACACACCTACATATATTTGTGAAAATTGTTATGTATACGACAAGACTTCGAAACGTGCAAAGTTCCTCCTGATGCATAGGTCCCCATCAATGTAAGATCAAATGCCAGGACCATGCGGTTGCAAAGGTCAGGGAAAGCGGGTCGGTAAGATGCCAAGATGCCAAGGTGACGTATAGTCAGAAGTGCCCACAGCAGCTGTACGGCTCCAACATTCCCACTATGGATATATTCAGGAAGATTATTCCGAGCCTGAAATAGCATAGTGAGAAGCTCCATTTCATTATGGTATGGAGTTAGCCTGTCGAACAGTAGGTTTACAAATCCAAACGAAATCAGGGTTGTGCCACCACTGAAATCGTCCTCGGGGGAGATACCGCACAAGATGAGTGCCTGCTCTGTTATATCCAGATGCCCTGTAACATAATCATCGGATGATCAGCTCGCGCCCGCTCTCAGGTCTAGCGGAACGAAAACGCATTGGTATGATACTTTCTGTATCTGCAAAAGGCGTACCCCAAGACGTTTAATCCTATCGGGCCGTAGGTCATTCAGAGTTGAGCACGTCATAAAAGGCGTAGCAGTTGTTGATTAGGGGGACAATAACGCAGAGGGTACAAAACAGAGTATTCCAGATGAATATAGACTCGGGAGATGAAGTACAGTTTCTAAGGAGAGCAGCTGTCAGGTCGTTTAGCGAGCTTTTGAGGTCGAGAAAACTCACACATAACGTCGAACGGAAGTGTCATCAAATTCCGGATCCGCCGTGAACATTTGGAATTTGAACACTTATTGTGCCTTGTCCACTTGGAAGAAATGATGCATATGCATCATTTTTGATGGCTATCGAACACAGGATATCGATATCTGGTCACCAGGTAAGTTCTAATGTCAGTGTGCATATGCCACAGACACCTACTGGCAAGCGATCCAACATATTTTGAGGATATAACTATGGTTGGCCAGTGTGCTGTGCCCAAGATCAACCCAAGATTGCATTTTAATGAGATTACCGCAAGTTTAAAATGTTCCAAATTCTGTGATGAGGAGGAGGAGGACTTGTCCATGAGTCAATCATGAGTTAAACATTAATTCAAGTTGTACTCAGTCAGGAGTATGTCGCTCTCAAAAAAGACACGTGATATTATTAATATTAGCACGATGATTTCCGTCACTACTCCCTGTCTGTGGACTTTCGTGCGAGCACGCACCATTTTCGATGGGAACCTGACAGTGGAACTGGAAACAACTAACGCCCGATGCCACCATACGTGGCTTTCTCATGTGACATTAAGTCGCGGCGGAAAGGAACGGTTTTACATACTTATCATATGATACTCCTTGTATACTTTCGCGGACAATTCGACGCTCTTCTTCCACAAAATTCTCCCACCTTTCCCGGACCATAGCCGCAAGTATGAAAACGACCGAATCAGCCTCCGAGAGTTTCCCACTTTGCGGGGTTCGCTTTTGGCTTAATTTTTGAGGAACTTTGCTCGCCCCTCATTCACTGACACTCTTGTAACAACCACATGTACTACGTTCATTATCATCGGCTATGCAACACAGCATTTGAAGGGAGCTGTTTGGATAAATCTCTAATTTCCGTTCCAGTGACCTCTCTAGTGACCTCATTGACAGGTCCATATGTCTTTCCTTGAAGGGTTACTATTTTTATTCTTGACTCTGTCATCGACCTTTCTGATAACCCTTTTGAGGTTCAACAGTTCTAATGACAATTAGGACATCGGCCCGAGTTTCGCGCGGTCTAAGCAGTCTCTTTTGATTAGACTTTACCGTCTCTCTCAGGCCGCGCAGCTCTTTAATAAGCGGTGCAGGTTCTTCATTGCATTTCGTTTTCATTTATCTTTAAAATCTTCCTTTTTCTTCTCCCGATCTAGATCTAATCACCTCGCCTGGAGTACAAGCAGTCTCCCTTTTTCGACCTGCCTTGTACTAATAATGGTGGTTCGTCATGGAAGCTGCTGATTGACGTCGTTGCGGCTGAGCTACTATCTTTCGAACTAAACCCGAAGGTCCTCGATCTTCTGTCGCTCCCTAAGAACTGCCGTAATTAATGGAACTGGTAATGACTTGAACCGAATAGTCATCGAGTACTGTTCCCATCCCACATCTGCAGTTGCGTGTAACGACCTTTGGATTGAGGGCGTATAATGCCCATCTATTCAGGGGTGGTGCCAAAATGTTTACCATTTGACGATTCCGTTACTGCCAGCAACAACGACTTCTCTATGAGGCGGTCAGCTCCAGCCGCCGTATCGCCTAATCATCCAGCTCACGAGACAAAACAAACATTGCCGCTGTCTCTTATAGCCCAAGGATGACATCTCGAGATCACTCTTTACTTTAAGGCCTGAAGACCTCCCCCAGCGCGCACAACATTCGACTCCACTAATACCAAGCATGCGTTCCCGCCTAC
The DNA here is from genome assembly GCA_003316345.1 of Tricholoma terreum. NCBI lineage: Eukaryota > Fungi > Basidiomycota > Agaricomycetes > Agaricales > Tricholomataceae > Tricholoma > Tricholoma terreum. Next base: position 28,311 of record QFEU01022130.1, read on the forward strand.
GCAGCATTCATGGGATGTCAGGATCAACCATCCAATTCCCCTTACAAAATGTCATGACACAGCTCCACCGGCGTTTCGCCTGATACGATATATGCATCCGTCGTCAGAAAGGCATCTGACCCACGGATGTACCACGCAGTTTTAGTGATATGAACCACAACGCCTGTCGACAAAGGCCGAAGTGACGGATGAACAGCTTTGTTACTAAATTCAGTTACTGTAAATCTATTTGATTAATCTTTCTATCCGGAATTCGCTGAGAAATATTTGTACAGCCTTGTTGGATCCTAGGAATTGACAAGGCTTCTTTTCACAGATCGCGCCTCAGTACAGGGGGGCTGTTCTGGTATCTTTGCCCCATCAGATCCATGGATTGTTTTAGTCCTCATCAAACATTCAGCATCTACTTCAACACTGGTTTCATCCGTGCGGTCGCACAATTTCAAAGGTATGCCCCTTTCCGAACTGAAAAGAGGGATTCGAAGCAAATTCCGTTTTTAACGGTATTACACGAAGGTCAGACCCCGCGACAAACAAATGTCATGTGCCCTGGAAGATACGTCTCATGGTATATGCTGTGCAGGCTGGATTAAACTAGACCAGCGAACCAGCATGCTTTCGGTTGCTTTGCCACGCAAAACACGCAAAGAACATGTTCCTCCCTATCGCAGTCATCAGAGTCATAGGCTCAAGTTAAAATAGAGCCGATGGCGCCCATACGACTAGAAGTCACGGAAGGACGTGACAACACTGCAGGAAGCCAGCGTCCCGAACGTTCAGATAGACTTTTCGGTGTCGGTGCCTGCTGATCGAACAGCTTCACGCGATGCAGTGTAGATGGACGTTACCAGGTCGGAATTCAAAATCGATTATCCACAAGGCCGAAGAATTCCGTAAGGGCGAGGAGCGACTTTACGTATGATAGAATCATGACCGATTTCAAACGTTCTGCGTTCTGCACGGCGCCGGTTCTCGCTTGGTCTGTTCTGTATTGACCCCAAGGCTACCAAGTCTCCCTTGTCCCTCGCGGGGCGCGTTATTGTTATCCCAATTCGCTTACTGTATTGTTTCCTTGGCGCGGCGACATAACGGCGGCGGATTTCTAATCTCCGTTGGGCAGAGGGTAGGGAAAAGGAGTGCTGACTCCACAGTCTGCGCTAGTATAACTCTGGGAGAGATGCCCCGATTCCCTCTCTCGTTTAGTCGTTATCTTTGTCATATCTGGCCACCTCGGTAGGGTAACGCACTTCGCGATTTATGTGATTATCCAGCATTGCCGATCGGTGACGATAATTCGGCGGTGACTTTATTGCTTCTTACACAAGCGGATAACTCGAGGCAAGATCAAGTTATCAGTGGCGAATATATAACAGGAAATCAAGGAGTCCCACGCTAGATAAAATCTTTCTTACCATCATCGATTCCGACGTCAACATCGCTGCACCAAAGGCCATGAGCTATGACAGCGCAAGCCTGCAAAGACCGGTCGCCCACGATCCCAACGCCGTGCTGGTACACATGGAACGTGTTGCCTGGCTGGCGTTTGGCATCACAGACCTCGCCCAAGTATGTGGATGTGCTTTCGTGGATCGTTTGAAGGACGCATGATGTGCACAGAAAGCAAAAAATAGGCCAGACCTTCAGCGACTTGCACAATATGTGGGCGCGATTGTTCGCGCCCTTCTCCACAGCTACACTACTGCCGATAACACGATTGTTGGTGTGCCCGACCATCTCCATGATTTGGAAAACCTATTCAAGTTTGTTGTCAAAAAGTTATTTCATCGTGAGATTGATCATGAATACTCACAAGGGCTCTGTCGTCTATTGATCGTTTCGTTGTCACACGGACTTCGGAGCACGCACTCACCCGCGCGGTCAAGCGCATGCCCGACTTGCCTAAAATCAAAAAATACAGAGATGATTTGGAGAAGATCCTGGGGTGTTTCAGGGTGAGGATGAGGTTGAACAGATACATCGCTGATCATCAGATACTTTACCATTAGCTCGCATCAAGGGATCTCATCCCACAAAACTTGGAGCAACTCGCCTCCCAGCTCCAGGAGACTCTGAACAAATTGGAATCCCAGAGGCGAAGACAGCGCGAAGCATCAACTCGCAGAGCGCCGCATGGCAATCCAGCCCAGTTTCCCCCCGGTACCCACGTAGCCATCAGGGGGCCGACGATCCGCGGTGATCAGACAACCATATGTGCCGTCGTGCATTTCGAGAACGTAAATTCCGGACAATGATCACTACTAATTCGGATAATCGCTCAGGATGGAGGTCACGATAGTAGGCCATGCTCTTATTCTCAACACCATCGTCTCGTCTATATTTCCTTTAGCCCTTACATTGAGATTTAACCCATATCACACACCTCATGTTACTGTTTGCGCAGATTGTTACTACATGGTACTGGAACTCCGCGCCAGTGCTCAGGGGTATAAGTACAGCCACTGCGCCCATGTACCCGCTTTCGCGACGAGATAGAGGACGAATTGAATGGGAGTCAGTCACATTTGTGAGATGGTGAAAACGTACTTGGACTCTGACAGGCTGCTGAGTGCAATTTCTAAGGAGTTGTCAGGTTGTTTGGCGAGCTTTGGCCGCCTTGAGTTCGAGAAAACACACCACACATGTCATCCTCGTCAAATTCTGAAAGTGTCGAGAAAATGATAGGAGAAAGATTATTTTCGGATTAGCGTGTACTGCCTGCCTTGTCAGCGTTCAAGTCATCGATTGAGCATCAATCTTCACCGTTGCTATCTTCCTGTCTCTTCCGGTTTCGGCTCCAATGATCTCTTAGACTTCTTTGGCAAGTCTTTTGCCTTACTCGCATAGTGTCTTAGAGTTGGCCTCCCAACCGCTGCCTCATGTTCCCCTAGCATCCGCTGATGGATCTTCAACGGCAACGAATGCCAGCTACGCACGCGGCTATGGGCAATCGTGCTCGTAAATGACAGGGGAACATCCATTCTCCTCGGACGACCTCTCGTCATCGCTCCTTCGGATTCCAACACCCCGCACGCACTCCCAGCCGCATGTCTGATTTCTCTGAACACTTTGCGCTCTCGCTGAAATTCGCTCTGTACGCCTGGCCACCAAGACGGCGACTCGATCATGCGAAATGCGACGATCACTCGGAACATGTCGGACTTCAGGAACGGGGAATGATTGGTCATTGGAGAAGAAGAATAAACTGATGCAGGATATAAGTTCATATCACGGAGATCGATGGGCTGACCTTATTGAAAATCGGGATTGCGGGGATATTACTATTGAGAGCGCTGTTTAGCTCCAAGGGACTCTCGTATGCGCAGAGGCACAAGGCACTCGTTGATGGTGAGCTCTTCCATTCCACTAAATAACTATTCGCTCATCCATCCCTCCAGCTACAATAACGTCGCACAACACTATTGTCGTGCACAACCAGCTCATTCGCTTCCCCGACATCGCCTTCTTCCATCCCTCTTCATATTCCCGCCATGGTCATCCTCGACGGGCACTTGTCTAAACGTGAGACCCTCCCCGACACACGGCCCTTGAGGACGTCTGTCTGGCACTCGAGCTCCCGCGCTTCTGCTGGCGCTGGGAGCGCAAAGACTTTGCCGGCGGACATCCACTCATCGCCAAGCTCGCCGAACGCGTCATGGACGTCAACCTCCAACAAGTAGGACCCGTCAGCCACCCGTGTCTGCTTTGTGAACCAGAGTGGGACGAGGACATCGTGATGTCGCCTATCCCTGCATCTACTTCTGCCCCTACCTCAGCCCCCGCCTCTGTCGTGGCCAAGTCCCAGCAGAGCACGCCGACGCTATCGCGCTCTCCGTATGCACTGGGTCCTGCTGGGGGTGTGGTATATGGACCACATCCCGTCCGATGAATGGCGGGCAGGTCCAGAAGGGTGCGAAGAATGTCAGTGGTGGGTCGACGCCTTCGGACAGTCAACTTGTGGATGTGCCTGCGCAGTTGTTCTATCCGTTTTATCCCGAACAGGTGGAATCTATGTCTATGCCTCAGTCTGCTCAGAATGGGGGACCTGTGAATGCGAGTAACAACGGGAGTGCCAATACTGATGGTAGTGGTTCTGGTGCAAGTGGGAATGTGGTTGGGAATGGGAATACAGGTAGAGGCGGGAATGAGAATGAACATCAGAGGGATTATAGTGTGTTGTTAGCGGCAGCCGCTGCTGCACAGGATAATATGTTTGGGTACTAGTCATCGCAGGAATCGTCGTGTTAGAGGAAAGGGACCCAAAACCAGGTGTACATCAACAGGGGATGCAGATGTGGGTGGGTGCGGTGAGCACTTTTGAATTTGGTTTGGGTTTTTCGAGCTGTGTGCTGATGTTTTATTCTTTTTCGCAGGGGAGAGGAGGGCCAATGCAGGCGTATGCGGCCGTCCCATAACTATAATGTTCAAGTGGCCATTTCCCCTCCGTCTCTCGGTTTCTTCGGTATAGTTCCGTTCGCGTCTAGCCTAATTCGAATACATGGCTTCATGCACTCATGTCTAGCTACGCTGGATGCCGTTTTCTCCCTCCTGAATTTCGTAAACGGCTGGAACAATGTTTTTCCCTTTTCTATCGAGTATGTATACTATTGGGTGCCGATCGTGCTTTGTGTGTGGCCTAGCTTTGAGATGCTTCAATCAACTAACATATATATATCAATGATGATTCAGTAGGGTCACTTGCGTCCTTTCGGCGCTGTTTATGGTGAATATGACCCCACGTTCTCCTGAGCCCACCCGGCCGCAAATTGATCGTATGAAAACTCAGCCGCTTGAGGACCTTGGCTGCTACTAGTAGCAGCGTTTGGATCTCCGAGCGCCTTCATGGTGCAACATTGGCCTTTTCTTTGGTCGTTTACCTTCAGAGTGGTGGACTCAACTGATGGCTCATTCTTCGGCGAAGGAATGGGATATTTGCAAGGAGTGGTGCGTTTACCAGGTGTTGACCACGAGTCCCCGATGCGCATGCCTGTCACCACTGTGCCTTCCAATTTGTTTCGTTCGAGGCAAGACACTGCGGATTGTCCTGCCTCGCATTGTACTGTATATTTGCCCATCTTTCTTCCGGGTGAACATCTGCATTCGTAGTTGGGAGGGTATTTAACATTAATGCTGGGCATGGTAAGCTGGATTTGTTGGACATACAATGGTGACCCTTTAGCCCATTCGCGGAGTTCGTCCAGGGTCATTGTGTTTATCTCCTTCGGTGGTTGTATCACCGTCCAGGTTCTACCTTTCATCCTACTAGAACCTGGCTGCAGCACCAGTTTCAGATCCTGGAATCACTCGCAACACAAATAGAACTTTACCTTTGGTGCCGTCACACTTGTTGCCAAAGCCAGCAGAGCGAGCAATATGATAGGTCGGGTAAGATGCATCGATGAATAAACTCCGAGTTAAAAACTCGTGAATGATTAGGAACTTGGTAGAGATATCTGCTGCCAGCAGCTGAAGTCCAAAGGGGGGTTCGTTCTGGAGTTGCCAACGTGTACTTAAAAGAGATTGACTGCAGCTATGGAACATGGTGACCATCAACAACTTGAAACTTGAAGCTTGAAGACTCGAGGTTTGATCTCTTGAGAGTCCTCAGCTAAAACTCGGCTGGTGATTAGTTTACCACGTGAAAGCCACCCCTGTGGTTGAATGAGAATTGGGTCAGAGATTTTTCAACCCAACAGGTTCATCCGGATGAAAATCTTGGGCGGCCACTGGAAGATTAGGTGTATATCCGGATAAGAATTAGTCAAAAGTGGTCCGAATACAAATCCGCCCAAAGGGCACTTTTTTGATCAGGCCTTATGGGGCATATTCCTGCCCGATTTGGCTCTGGCAGTGTAGACATCACATGCATACTGGTTGTCACTCAGTCAACCGTGTATTTTACTGTTCTAGCTGTCGATGGCGACGGCTCCAAAACGAAGAGCGGTGTTCGAGCCAGACTCTG
>QFEU01022131.1:0-17896 GCA_003316345.1 Tricholoma terreum
GTTCCCAGCCTGCTGTGGGGAGTTGGCTGGACGGGGATCAGAGGAGGGCCCCTGGGAAGCTGAGGCGGGGATTCCAGTAGCTGGGCTAACCAGAGGGGCGGGTGTAAGATCGTGCGGCGCCTGCGATCCTGTGTCGATGGGAAGGTTGGGAGGGTTGGGTGAAGACGAACGACTGAGCTTGTTTTTGAATTTCTTGAACTGAGTTTTGATTCCCTTGCGCATACTGAATAGAGGTAATCAGAGTATACGGTTGACGATGATAGTAGCAGTGATGATGGTTATCGATGAGAGAGAGCAGATTATGTAATCCGAGCACTAACTTGACACCGTGACAAACTCGTCCTCCATCGCGGTCTACTTTCGACACCGCCCCCAACATGGCAGTGCCTTGCCCTCTAACACGTGTAGTATGTGGTTTTACCCCCCAAATATCCAGTCTAGAGTGCTGACCTGCTGCGCGCGGCTTATGTTGGTCAATTAGCCAAGGTACTGGGATGTTGTCACCGCCGTCCAGATGGAGGTCCTGGGCGTGCATTCCTGCCGGCGTAGTGCTATGAGGAGTTGGTTGTACACCATGATACGTAAGTGCTTCATCTGTGGTCTCTCTCTGCAGCTCTGATACAATCTCACATTCGTGCAGGTTCATCACACTTCTGCCATATTTAATGGCATTGGCCTCCTTTCTGCTCACATTTGCCACACCACACTCAGAACCGCCGGAACTCCCACTATCTTATACCAATCCTGGCAGCAACACGAAATACTACATATCGAACCCGTAAGTAAGTACCGTTATCTGCTTTGCCAACTGACTAATATATAGCAACGGTGACGACGTTCACGACATGTCGACACTGTAGGTTAGGGTGTTCTCCGCCATGCGCAATCCCCTCCTACATCCGCTCTCCTCCCCTCATCTTACTCGGCCGGTACATCCTCAGCCCTAATTTGGTCTCATCTCTACCATCCTAGACGATGCTATGATGCTCTACCATGCCGTCGCCACAGCTGGAACGGACTAGCTTGCATCGGTGTCTTCGACTTTGTTCTCTGTGGGTGGTGACGAATGAGGAGCGCCTATCCAGCTTGAGGAACGGACGCCGTCCCGCACCGATGCCAGCGAGGTTGTTGATACCGTGTGCATACACGATACTGAGGGTTATCTATTGCCAGGAGGCTGTACACGTCAAGAATTATACATCGAAGACCCGCTCCGTCCTTGTTGTGGTCGTTGAAATGGCTCGAACGCTTGTTCAAACAGTAACATCTATACATGGACCTTACGCCGCAAGACATAATCATCCCAAACAAAGATGCGGACTCCGTTCCTCATTTTTTCCGTTTCATACGTTTCCCCGTCCTCACGACACATCACGTCAACACGTCCCGCTGACTTGCCATCGTCTGATTCATCGGAATCAGAGTCCCCGGTTGGTGCTTCAAGTCTAACGCGAAAAGGTCAGTGGTTGACCACTGAAGGTAAGTGGGGCAACGCAGAGCGAAGAAAAGAGATCTTGGATGTCTATTCCGCAATCAGGGTCTGGCCGTAGGTGAAGCACGGCGACTACCCTGCTTGTGGTCGGCGTCATCGCGCGTCAGCACGATCGTATCAATCGCAGCCAGTCTCCTGTTATCGGGAACATCTGGATTGCTCTCCGCCGAGAGGGCATTGAGCAGATAGAACAGGTTGTGTTTAGGTTTTCCCACTTTGTCGCGGGTGTGGCACCGAACGAGGTCATGAATGGCCTTGCGTCCAGGACCTCCATCGATTAGAATGAATTTGGTTGTCTGGATGTGGGTGTGAAGTACGTGAAAGCCGAAAGCCATTATTTAAGCTACTGCATCAGTTGAATCTGGTGTTGGATCGAGTTCGAGCATAAAAGCGTCATCGTAGCTTGCCTAGACCTGAAAACTATAAGTATAGCGAGGATGGGAGAGAATGAACTTACGACGTGCAGAAGGGCTCGTCCATGAGAAGACATTGTTCCTCCGTGAGGAGTCACCAAATACTGGGGCTTTATCTGTACCTCATTATCAATAATGCATTATCGATTACCGTGACCGCACGTGTTGGGGCAAAGAGCGCCTCTGCCCCATCCGGCGCCTGTTCAACGTTCAACGTTCGCCTCGTGTTAGACTCGCTGTGAGCATCGATAGACTCGGATACTGGGAGTGACTCGACGCTAAAGTGCCTGGCTAAGAACCCACCGGGAATCGTCATCACAATCAGCTGACATTGGACTCCTAGCATTATTCAGTCGTCATCCGAGTCCAAACCGCAGCTGGACGTACGCCAGCTGAACCACCATTATTAAAGGCAAAACGAAAGGACGCACAGATTTCGCAGGTATGGCTTTCCCTCTCGCTCTCCCCTCCGACACTGACAGGACCACACTTTCAAGGAATTCGGGGCTTTGATGTGTCTGATCAAACTTCCGCGTAGGAAAAAGTCTGCAGGAGTAGTCTCAATGCCAATCTCCACGAAGACAAGCGTTCAAAATCTTACGGATGCGAGAGAACGTAGCCATCAGAACGGGGATTCCCTCGGGCGGATCGAATGGTGACAGCCAGGTTGCAGTCATATCTTCTCTCCACCGGCCATCTGCTCTCCTCTAACAACCCCCTCCCCCTCCTCTCCCCAATCCTCCCCCCAATCTCTCTCAGCCGCCAGCAACAATAATTACGAACCCCTTCGCCTCTCTCAACCACCCAACCTCAAACACCCCGGCCCCTCCATCGCCTCCTCTGTACGTACTCCCCATGAAACTGCAGATACTCCCCCATGCTCAATCTTCCAAGCAGGACAATTCCAATCCCATCGGACACTATCCCTCCGCCTTCCGCCCACGTTCCTCATCTCCCATGCGCAGTTTCGCAAAATAATATTTCCGTTTCTTTAGGTATATTCCACTGCACCCGTAGTGGTATCGCCACAGTCAATGGATGTCCCACAACTGCCATGCCCACCTCAAGTTACTCTCCAGAAAACATGCCCTGCATGATTTCGCATATAATCGCTGGACTATTCCCAACATAAAGGCGTTGCACTCAATGGACACCCCCTTTGTCCAGTCACGGAAGAACTTTAATGGTCCCGCACAGGTGTTTGGTGAACTCTGGGAAAGGAGGTAGAAGTCAACGTGGACGGGTTTGGCGTGCTTGTCTTCTTTTCCATTCCGCGTTCTCATGATTGCCCCTCAGATACGGATGATTATGGTTCTCCTGTGTATACAGTATGTTCGGGGTCATGTTTGTCAGAACTTCGGACTCGGATGTATGGTGGTCTAGTTGAAGGAAGGGATGATTATAGGGGGAAACAAGGCTTTCCTCGATAACTGTAGTCTGGTGATTGGATTCCTGCCTGTGCTGTATTCAGCGGTGACCGATACTTAGACAGGGACATCGCCTGATTACTGCTTGATCGACCTACTCCTCTGTTCCTCTCTGAATTGACTTGTTTACTTGCACTGGCAAATTTTGATCACCCGTATCATCTGTAACGGCCCGCGATGGCTTGCATTGCAATGCTAAAGACACGTCGCAGCCCCCTCGTCACCCGCCTCTCTACGACCTCCGCCACTGCCAGCGCATTCAACGAGAAGCATCATCATTCCCGTGCCTCGGTTATTGTTGATTCCATTGCGAACTTAGTACGTCGAAGGCTACCGAGCAGAGGAACATCCAAAACAGCTGGGGGAAGGGAAGAACTGGGGTGAATGCTCTCTCCAATATCCACAAGGTACCAGTTTCTCAACAATCACGACTTCGAGATCCCAAATCGCCTTCTCCTTGTTGAATCGTAGACAACGGAGATAAATTATCCTCCCCCGAAGTCCCAGTGGGAGGGAAACGCATGTCGCCCTTAAATTTGACACTTCGACTCGCAGACTTTCCAGAGACTACAGTAGTAGGTGACTTCGCCCTGCAGGGTCTCTAACTCTATCCCAGGAGGAGCAGGCTTACGACGGTGAAAAGCTCTCGGTGATTCCGACGATTCTTCAACTCTCGAATCCCACAAAGCAGGTCAGAGGTCTTGCTGTAATTCAGGCAAAATTGGGCCGGAGTAACTCCCTGCAATCGCAAAATATACACACTACAAGACGGGCGTGGGTGTGGGATATCCTCTAATGCGCCGCATTATGCGCGCCGTGTGAGCGACCGATGCGAAAAACGCAACCGAACTCCAGAGTCAAGACAGACTCGGGAGTCGTACGAAAATTTCCCCTGTGGACTCGTTGGTGCGTACCAAAACACCCCTGGGGGTAACCGCGGACTATCCTCGTTTTACTTGTAGCCTCTTGTAGCCTATGCTTCGACTATTACTGATTTCTTCCTCGGATGTTCTGCCCACAGAACTCGAAATCTGCCTAAGTATTGTCAAGGACATCACATGCCGGTCCGACCGGAGAATCTGGACTACCGATCTATCGAATTACATGGGAAGTTCCTGGAGAGATCGCTCACACGCGCATCAATCTCGCTAATATATTCTTGGAGTCCAGATCATGCCGCCGCCGACGTGGGTACAAAAGGGGTACAGCTGTACAAGGCGACGTATAGCCGTTTTTCCATCACACTTCTTTGATTGAACTTACGTACAATAGGTCTTACATCACTCTGGTACTTAGTGTCTGGTGGACATCCTGAAAGTCCTGTGGATGGGATTGTGATGGTGACCCAATTTCGCGCCATGTCGCCGCCACCTGTGGCAAATCTATGTCATGTCGGTTACCCAGCCATTTTTTCTACAATGCCGATAAAGGTGACCCTGACTTTGGCACACCGACAGGTCTTCTATCCACTATCCAGCTGCCAGGTTCCTGACTAGGGAATTTATTTGTGTTACATGTTACATATCGAGGTACACACGCCGCGAGGCACTTGCCAATGCCATGATGTGCCTAATCGTTTACTACAAGTACAAGTCTGCTTATCACCATTCACTTACCGTACGCATTCCCCCTCCTCAACATGCGTTCACCATTGGTCGTACTTGCAACGCTCATCACACTCACCGTACAAGCAACCGTTGGACCTTCCCCCGTCCCTATCTGCACATACATTTGCCCCCCTACGGACTTGGTAGGCCGCCCCCTGCTGGCGCATAGCCATTCTTCTAGCCAGCTCTTCTGTCGGTACTATACCATCCCTAACGACTTCTTCTGTAAATACCTCCTGGTTAGTTTCCTATTTGTGTTTGTTTTTCTCTCTCTACCACAGTCATCGACGCATTCTTCCCCACACAGGACGATGGCTCCTTTAAACAGGATCACGACGAAGGGAAGTGCCCGGCCCAAGCTATATACACTTGTCACTTGAAGAAACGCAATGCCCTTCCCCGATCTCCCGCTCCTCCAAGCCCTGCAGCGCGCAGCCCAAAGCCCCAGATTATGCAGACGAGGAACTCTCTGGGTAAGAAGAAACGTGGGGAATGAAGGGCTATATTCGTGAGTTTGTTATCGCGGGCATAACTTAATATTTGTTTGATGATTCACCACCCGCATTATCAGGTCAGAATATGCAAGGCTTTTGGAGTTGGGTGTTTATGGTAGTACTTCTTTCCAACCGAACGGACGTCTCCCTTACCTTAGTGCAGACAATGGTTATCGTTTATTCCTTACGACACGGGACCGTGCGTCACGCCATGGTAGTAGATCTTTATGACTTCTCGAACGAATTTTCCCCCTTATCTCGTTGTTATCATTACCGTGACCTCCTGACCAAACCCTTCATCAGGGACATTATTTTGTACCCTATCCTTTTGTTCGGGTAGAGTATCATTTGCACTCGATATATAGTGACTTTTTACCTCGATCTTGCCCTTCATCAATCCCTCCAGAGTCTAAGCAAGCTGGGCACGCCGACACCTGCCGAGGCAGTTTGTCAGTTAGGAATGCTCCTCTTACAAGGGAATGCATCGTGTACCTACTGCACACATAACTAAATGAAGATCTAATGCACACGCTCGTGTGTGTATTTATGCCCGTCTCCTATGTAGTACAAATTATCAAGGTTCATTTTCCAACACGGTTGGCATAGAACTCCTGCACGTCTTCTCCATTTGCTCTGGCAGTGAAAACATGTGAACTTACAGTTGACATTCTCATAATGTATATACGTAGCGTCAGGATGGCAATGTGCCAAAGAAAAGGTTTTAACAATCGCACAGCATCTAGATCCCCTTGAAACTCGAAAATGGCGATTGTACGGTGGAGGATATGACATTCCTCCAAAACGAACAGATTAACGTCGGATTACTTTTATAATTGGACGGGCTGCATCTAGTAGGCGACCCCTCGCAATATATTGATACCCATCATGCATCAGGCTCCCAGCAGTAACAAAGGGAGGACATGGCTACTCGCCTGATCTTTGAACGTGGCCTTCCGGTCTGTCGATGTGACTCCAAACCCGCGATCCATTGACATAGCTGTGAGATCACGACTCGGACTTGGCGTCGCGGCTTCACAAGTCGTCGTATCCAGTTGGGGGGATTGAACCTGAGAACGATTGGCTTTGACCGAATGACTTAGCTATGTGGCTCATCAGCACGTCGCTCAAACCTACAAAAGAGGAGATGAGAAATTAAACCCAAGTTTCTGCAAGACCATGCAGCATTTGGAGAGTATCCCCATCCTCGTTCTCTGGGTCATCTGTAACCTTAGTGTAGTAGCAGGTGCTTTTTCACCACCACACCCTTCCGCGTGGACGAGCATCGCCCGAAGGACGGCGTGAAGTCTAACCGTTGTGCTGCCATACTGGTAGGCGGTTTTCAGCGAGTGTTTCGATGCCCGGAGATTGCAAGCCATACCGCAGGTTGACGCGTTGGGTGACAATCACAATACCTCTGGTGAGCAGGGCATTGCAGTTGTCGTGTTCAAATACATCTCGAAAATGTGCCGAGCCCACCCCACCATGAAAGGTAACATCAGCACGACGGACCGAGAACCGCAAGGAGGGGAAGATACCGCAGAACGTCGAGAATTCAGCTTATCCCCACATTTCACACTTGTCACATTTCTCCAACCTTCTCCCCCCTCGTCATTACGACGTTCGAGGAACGATGAAACCGAGAGAGTTCCTGCAAAGAAGCACCAGTAACGATTTCTTTAGCTACAGGATCTACACTCGGAGCGTAGATCAGCAATGCAAATCCGAAGCGTTAGAATGGGACTCACATTAGTTGCAGTTGTGGCAGACACTCATACTAGCGGCTTAAGACAAGAGCAAGTATTGGCAGAAAATCCTAAAATTCACCGATGCGAACCGAAGCATTATGCCGATTGGCATCGAGTAGGCGCTGATAGTGGAGGACTCGGAGACGAAAGGTTCCGAGTTCTCAATTTTGAGAATGAGGTATTTTTGTCACCCTGAGCTCGTGGGATGTCTTACCGATCTATTCGTGCGGCATTTGCCGAAGATGTCTATTTTTGTTTCACCCCGGTATTTCATTGCATTGTTTCGTTGATGTGGACTATGGGCATGTATCGGCCCATGTTGCAGGTTCAATTATTATTGTCCCAGAGACGAAGAACTGAATATGCAAAGAATTAAGAATGTTTGGGCTGTGTATTTCTCAGGAATGTGAAACTTGTGGCCATTCTCACCTTGTGAGAACTCGGTCATGACATGCAAAGCATTGGCCCTCTAGCACAAGTCGAGTGGCTGTTGTGGTTCTGCGTTTTCGGAAATTAGTACTTCGTCGGAAAGCGAAGTAGGCGGGCACGCCAGCCTGAGGAGGGATGAGACTCCGTTCGGAGGTTCTGTGTACATTAGACTTGAGGTTGGCTTTGTAGGGGAGAGACGGAAAGGACGAACTTGCCACACATCCCAAAGCTCCTGATGAGAGAAGATCAGTAATTGAGTGGAATGGGAAGAACTGGAAGTCACCGGCACCATATTCGATGTATCCACCCTGTAGTATCCCAACGATATTTAGAATGCAAGTTTTGTATTCTCAGATACCTTGTTGAGGAGAATGATCACGAGCATCAAGCGCCATCTCGTTCAAAGGGTACAACAAGATAGGATGGACTACAAGAGGACCCGGGCTGATGGTGACGAGAGACGGATCTAGGGAACAGAGTCGAAAAATTGTCCATAGATTTTAGATTTAGTTTCATGCATACTGCATAGTCGGCCCGGGAGTGAACAACGATGAATCCCTCGATCATCGTGAGAATTCTTATCCCCTCCTTCCTGGTCCTATGTATGTTCGCTTCCAATGTTGAAGTTCTTACAGAGTCTCCTTTCGTGAATTCGAAGGGTAGTGACCACATGGCGTGGATAGAGGTTATTTGGAATTACTGTGTGACATGTTTGCGGCCAGGTCTGAGAAACTGCGAAAATTCAGCGAAAAAATGACTGATGAACTATGTACTCATTTCAAGTTTCCATGTGGTGCCACGGATCTGTACAGATCTATCACAAGGACAACGTCTTCACGCGCACACCTCGCTTGGCTGTGTAAATGTGAGCGTTCATCATGCGCACAGTATAACCGTGACGGTCCTCCTGCTACGTTACATCTTTCTCGCGTTCACCTCATTCAGCTTGTTCTTGCGCCTGAAAGATCTTGCCTTCACTCCCTGAGGTCTTATTCCAAGCACTTTACCTCCTCTTCACAAACTCTCAGACTAACTTTGTGTCCAGATCATTCAAGTTGAACGTCTGAAAACCTCTGGATCAATGAAGAACGGAATTCTTCGTCATTTGACAATTTCAGAGGCCACATTTTGATTTGTTCGACGCCAACGTTAGGACCGTTATCATCTGACCCCGCAACGAGGCCCTCAGTTGTCATATGGCGTGCATCTTGTTGACGCCCTGTTTCATCTTCCACCTCGACCAGTGCCTATTCCAATCGCTCGCAACTACCAGGCGAGACAGATAAGGCTAGGTGGCAGGATTCATCGCTCCTTCTGCGCTCAACTGAGCGTCGACTTTCTATTGCCAGTTGTGTTCTCCATTAAATTGCCTTTCCTGCCGATGACCAGTGGGTCCACATCCTGTGATTACCGGCCCGTAAATGACATTCTCGCCGCGCTGTGACAAAATGGATAAGGAGTTTTGTTGTGGGTTCCAGTATCCTTCCCTTTCCCCAGGCCACCCAGGAAAGAAGGTGAAAATCTCAGAAGTCCAACGTCAGCATCAAGCCTACCACATCACGCAGGACTTGAAATCAGCGACACATTTATTACATAAGGTCGTCCAACGTCGTGAGCTTTGCCGCCTACTGTCTGCCCGCTATCTTACCATAAACAATAGCCCATTGATCTCAACGCCAACATGCAAGCAACAGCACGTCTTGATTTTGCCCTTTCCTCCTCAGGCTGTGACATCTCGACCGCTATAGCTGTTCTCCGTGAAGGCAGGGAGAGCAGACGTAAAGCTGTTCGCTCCATTTCCCGCACCTGGGTCGTGCGCATGTTCGAAAGGTTTGATGGCTACCGACAACCAGCATCTTCGATAGCTGAGACACTCGAAGCTCTCTGGGAAGTGGCTCCCGTTGAGCCGATCCTTTATCATGGCTGCCTTCCGCCCACACCTCTCGCAGGGATGTACTACAGTCTTGAGTTATGTGCAGCCTCGTTTGTCCAAGTTGCAGTCGTTGCTCAATGTCAAACCTTTCCCGAGACGTCAATGAGTTGGGTACTGCTGATGACTGTCAAAATTACACGATGGCCACCGGCCGCCGCGATCCAGCTCTGGAGAACATCTTCATCTGCGGACGATCTTTTGCAGCAATTATAAATCGGGAATTTGAGCTGGAATTCGTCGACGCCCTTTACTTCTCGATGCCGGCGAATCAGGAGGTCTGGGGCAGAAACTTCGCAGAAGTCTATGGGACGGGGTTTGAGTGCTACTCAAAGGAGTTACTTTGGATTGAGCATCTGTGCTCCTTGGCGGAAGAGTATGAGGCCGAGTTTAGCGAGAAGCTGGAGATTGCGTTGTGCGATGTGGGTAAGTAAGATCTACAACGGTGAGGACACCGCACGCATCGCTTTGCTCTCGCATACAATGGGCTGTTTGTTCTCCCCGTAGTACACCACCGTTTTTGGATCAGATTGTTTGATTTCTACTATGTACTTCCCACTTTATGTTTATTATCAGACATAGCTAACGTGGTCAATAGCATGTTGCCTCTTGTGGTCCGCTTTATATTTGGCTCTCAAATCATAGGATGGACAATAGGAGCTGGCTCTGGATGGTTCCTTCGCACCGCCAAGGATGTAAGTACTTCAGATACGTAAGATATATATATTCTATCTCAGCGGCCACCCACCTCTCGTCCATCGTAGGAAGAGCACACAACAGATGGTAATGACTATGTACACAACATACCAACCGAAGGTCAAGTACCTCTGCGCAAGATTACACGCATAAGAGATCTTCTGCAGCTCCAACTGGAAGCGTGTGACAGCTCCTAGCTTCTCCAGCCTCGCCAATGCTTGTGTATATGCTTCCTCCGCATCACCCATTCTGCAGAGTGCAGCAGACATTCTAGCCCTGCCCAAATAAGAAAACGCAACCATACGAGGATTATCCATTTCCTCAAACATGCGCCTGGAGTCTTCAAATAATTCCAACGCTTTGAGAACAAAGCCCCGCCTAGCATTCAGTACTGCCCGATGATAAACGCAAAAACCCATTTGGCCATAATTTCCAAGGTTCTTGAAATCTTCATGCGCTTGGATGAGATCACGCTCTGCCTGGCTGTAGTCCCCCCGCTTATAATGGGCAATTGATTTCTGGTACAGACAAATTGCCGCATGGAAAGGAGGACCATTGAGCAGGTAGTACGCTCGTGCCTCTGTGAGTAATTTGATTGCTTCTGTTGAGTTGCGCACCCTGTATACCCTTCCTAGTTCACGTTTACTGTCAATAAGGCAAGTATCATCTGCAGGTCCACACGCGTCCTGGGCGTTCATGATTGCCTGTACTGCCCCAGTATAATTATCATTTTCAAACTGGATGACGCCAAGATTCCGAAGGCAGGATGACATGTCACGGGAATTTCCCAAAACTTCGAACACTTTGTACGCCTTTGTGAATAGATTTGCAGCCTCGCTGTAATTGCCACGAATCCGGTGGACTTCCGCAAGTTGATAATTAGATCTAGCGACACCCTCCCATTGATTCAGCCGCTCGTAGGCTTTTTCTGCCTCTTCTGAAGCAGCAATCGCCTGAGAATACTGATCCACCAAGACGTAGAGTTTCCCAAGACGTAGCCAACAAGCAGGCAAGAGTGAATCCATTTCACGCGAAGGGGAGTTATTGATTGCTTCGATAGCACTCCTGGGCACCTCTAGGCTAGGTATATTCCATATAAGGTGATTCGTGTAGTGAATAGAAGCGAAAATTGTGTCAACATCGGGTCTGTCCCGCAGAGCGTTCAGAATAATGGTTTCGACATTTCTTCGTTCTCGAGATAATGCCTCGTGAGCAGGTTCCGAGAAGTTCATCCTTCCGACTTCGAGATCGTAGTCCGCCTCTGCAGCGAGCAGGAAGTAGAATGTCCGAAGTTCTGGCATAAGCGAGAGATTGAGCGGGTGATAATATCGCATGTATAAACGGGTTGTTGAATGCACTTGAAGTACGCCGGCTGTATGTTGCACAAGGGAAGTATCGATGAGGACCCTAGCCACGTTGTGGATGTCCCAAATTAATGGTGGCATGACGACGTCAGCAGCCACCTTCTCCAAGTTGTCATAGATAATTCCATCAGGTAGATGTGCAACAATGCTGAGGAGTATCAGAGAGTCTGGACGGGCCTTCATCGATGGGCTGTCGAGAGATATACGGATGGAGATGTCGGTGTTAGATAAATGATCCTTTCCAATATTGAGGAGTCGGGGTTCCTTGTTCCAGAGCACCAATAGTTGAGACGTCGTAAAACCTCTATGACCATATGACGCTAACAGAACAATGATTTGCGGCACGCAATCAACTGCACGGAGGAGATCGTCAAGGCGGTCATCGATATGTTTACTTCGGATACTCGTGAACGTCTGTCTCGCTGCGCTCAAGGATAAGGGCTCGATTGGATCTAATTCATACCATAGAATCTGTCCCATCGCAGGGAAATGGCCCCGAGTGGTGAGAAGGATGGTGAGGTGTGGGACTAATGCCATCAATATGTCTTCACTCTTTGCCCTCGCCTCCGTGGGGTCCCATATGGTCTCAAAATTGTCCAACCCAACGATGCGAGGGACCTTGGTTTGTTCCAGATGAAAGATGATGTCGCGTAGACGATTATTGGATTTCGGCATGTTTGGGTCGAGGGCGGTAGAGATTTCCTCGAGCAGATGTTGGATAGTGAGTGCTCGGTTGCACCGCACCCAGTAACGGGCATCCCGGAAATATTTGGCGATACGCTTGTCATTGATAACTGCATAGCCGATGGATGTCTTTCCCATTCCAGGACCACCTCTAATGGCTATGTGTTTACGTATTGACCTTTGACCGGCCAAAATCTGTTTGACAATGCTGTCAACAACCTCATCGCGCCCATAGAAGATCGGCGGGGCTGATGGTATCGATACTGGTACAGTCGAATGGCCGGATTGCCAAAACTTGGAGGCGAGAGCTAGAATTACGATGATTGGGATTAAAGAGCGACGGATTGTTTGTCGGGAGAGTGATACATATGGCTGCGGGTGCAGAGCTTCAGGGCGCTCGGCATCATTAGGCGGCGGGGCATCTTGTGGAATAATGTTAACAGTAATGTTGACAGTATTTTTGACCTGTAAGGACAGAATAAGTTTCTTTTCCGTACTCTCGCAAGATCAAGTGATTACTAGTCAATACCTTGTCACGACCGATAGCGATATACTTCCCACCTTCCACCACGATATGATGGGCCCTCCGAAAGAGATCAGGCATAATGAAAGTGTTGTATAGCGACGGTCGCCTCAATGGCCTCGGTGGAGCGGTCTGCGGCGTATGTGACACGCAGAGCATAGACTGACTCGGGGCGTCTATTGGCCAACGTTCTTGTTCCCGATTGGGGCCGAATAATGCAGCACTTCAGAAAACCGGTCGAACGACCGAAGACAGCTCCACCGTTAGTGCGAGAACGGAGGTGTTCGGAGATGCTCGGTGATGGTACATAGGTTCCACACCATTCTTCGGCTCAATGACGAGGATCGAAAGCTGTGATACGTTGTCGCTGGCACGAGTTGCATGACAATGACCCAGGGCGCAGATGCCTACATGAAGCGGGACCTCCCATCTTCACTCCGCATTCTATGGAATAATCAATACCTTGCTCTTCGCTGACCATCTGATGCACTCAGATACCTACAACTCCACACAACTTTACCATCTGATAAAGTTCTGTTCCTTGTTCGATTTTGAGTCCTGACGTCCGGCATTGCCAATGAGGGCGAGTAGAGGGCAAGGCGCTACCAGCGTTGATTTTCGTGTTGAGAGGCGGGTGGAGAGTTGCATGTGCAGGACAGGCGGAGAAGCTGGAGATAGAAGGGAACCTGGGATAAATGCCTGGAAAGATATCATCAGCAGAGTTTTGCATGGATCGAGACTGGTGCGTACTCGACGGCGTTTTCAGTATAATAACATGCGCCTCTTCCACCTGGCTTCAAGCTTGACGAATTTCCTGATGCCCACCGCTAAACTCGGCACTAGACGGTGTCGAGGGCAGATCCAGACATTTGTCGAACTTGAATTGCAATTTCTTTGAACGGCTGCCATTCCGTGACAAGGAAATGGAGGCAAGATACCAGGGCTAGACCTCGATGAGCCAGATAGAACGGTCATGTTCAGAACCACCAGTTCTCTTGCCAGGAAACCTCAACCTCACCGGCGGCTACGACATCCCCAATGCTGGTGTGAATGGCCTCGTTCAAGCTCTGGGGGAGGACCCGCAATCGCGAGGTGCGCAACGGTTGTCTTCTCTTGAAGTGCGCGAGGTTGTAAGTGAGTGCGATGAGCAGGAGGTTCACCAGGCAGGCCCCTTCATATATCGTAAGTGAAGGGAAGTCAACAGCTGGGCCAAGTTCGACTACTGAAGTGAAGTGGTCTCGTGGACATGATGCATGATGGCGAGACTTCGGACCAATTTCAAACAAGGGTCAATATCATGATGTACCACGCTCCTTGGCCCAACCTGGAGTTCGGCTGCGTTTCTCATGGCTCAAGAAACGAGGTGCTCAGCGATCTTCTTTACATGTCGCTGCTCTCAGCGAGATCCTGATTATTTTAACCGGCTCCTCCATGCCATGGTACTGGCCATGATCCTCGACGTTGCGATTTTTACCCCTTGGGCTCCCACTTCTCTTATATCGGAGATTCGCCCTAGAAACAAAACATAGTTTTAATACAACCATACCCACTTTCTTTGTTCTGCCCGCAGTCCGCTGGATCAGCATTGTTTTTTGGGTTGCCTTTCTTCCAGACTTTTTGTGCAGGTACTTCTACTGCGACCCTGCTGATCTCATCTTTGTGAGTTTTCCTAATGTTCTGCTGGCACGTCATATTTTCAACATATTTTGCGAACACAGGGAGTTACACGCTGACCATTACGCCCGAATTAAAGCAAGACCTCGAGACCTGCTTTGTGGGATTCGGGAGTTGAAGAATCGCTGGAAACACGTAAAGTTTTTCACCGTCCTATGCCTCCTGCTCCTCCTGCAGGGCGAGGTCATCACGATTTTGGTCTCTGAAAGGTCTACAAGTCGAAAAGTGTAACTTTGTTCAGGGCGGTGTGGTGTCCTAATTTCCCTCGCGCTGGGGATCGAAAAGGAGAACCTATCTCCGTTGTCTACGACCTAACAAGGAGAAGGAGATTTCGGTCCTCGTGTTTGGTGTTGAGAAACTGGTACCTTGTGGATGTTCGAAGGATCATTCCCCCATGTTCTTTTCTTCCAGCCGTTCTAGATGCTCTGCTCGCTTTGCTTCACTTCAACGCATCCACGAAGTTCGCAATGGAATGACCAATTACTGAGGCACGGGAATCCTTCCTGTTGAATGTGCTGGAGGTGGCGCAGGTCGTAGAGAGGTGAGGGCTGCGACGTGTCTCTGGCATTGTAATGCAGTCATCGCGGGTTGTTACAGATGATACAGGTGAATTAAAATTTGGACGGTATGGAAGTACAAACATATCAGGTGAAAGAGGAAAGGATGTAGTTCAGTGGGGCAGAAATCCAATCATCATTCTTCAAATTGACAGACGGGTATTGAGGAAGACCTTGGTTCCTCCACAATCATCCCTTCCTTCAACTGTTCAACTGGACACCCTTCATACATCTAGAAGTTCTGACAAGCATGTCCCCAGCCATATTGTTGCACATGCAAGGAAACAGCCTCCAAACCATCCTGGGATTCCCTATCGTGGTGCGTGGGTTTGTAGCAGCTCCCGAATTGCAAATGGTTTTTACATCAAATCCTAAGCCCAGTACGATGGAGGTAAGGCACGACCGACGGTTGCAGATATATCGGCGCCGACTTTGACTATAGTATGAAATCGGCTCGAAGTGCCAATAGAGTTGTGATCGTCGAACATGTGTTTCTGCCCGACACCAACCGACACACCCAGAGAAGTGTCAAGATCAGGGCAATGGAGTGCATCCAGTGGTTGAAGCTACAGGGCAGGAGGTCGGCGAGGCCGTCAGTGAACATCTGGCGGGAAAGGTCCGACAATCGTGTTGACTAGGCGAACCGCGAGTTCAATGCTGGAAACAGCCTAAGGTAGGCAGGAAGTAGCCTGAAGTGGGGGATATGAAAGTACACTCGCATGATGGAATATATAAGACGGCGAGCAGCGAGAATAACGGGTGAGATACGAATAACACAGCTTCGATGTTCGCAGATCTATGGGAGATCGAAGACAGCCCAGCTTAAAATAGTCTGCAAAAAAATTGGAGGGTACGCGTCCCGATATCATAATTGGAAAACTACTCATCGTACTATGTATAGTGACCAGACTCATATCTGACTCGGATATCATCTACTTTGCACCAACAAGCTTCAAATGGGCTGAAACCTTTATTCCGCGTGTCGGAAACCGACTATTATTAATTGAATCTACGACAGCTAAGAAAGGGATCATGATCAGGCCGTGGTGACAATGATAGAATATTTGCCGGATGGCAGTGGATGTAACGGTGCCTATGTAGTACCTCCTACTAAAGTCTCGGGTCATTGTGGGAGGGGCGTGCCACTACTAGTATGTAACAGAGCTGCGTTTGGAACCTCGGATTGAGGATCGGACTCGATGCCATCACGTACATATACTCCCTAACAGGGCAAGGTGATCATGATGAATTAGTGGTGTGCATAAGCGTGTTCAACAGCAAACGCACCACCTACAGTTAACTTACTATAGGCCATGATCGATTAACAAATCAAGGGATATTCGTCGACGGCGGTGGGAGACAATGCGAAATTTGAAGGCAACATGTCTTGCTGCGGAAACACGATAATCCTCCAATGAGATCGGGGACTGTATTTCCTGTAGTGCTACACTGCAAAGGAAAAGAGAAAGATGGTCGCTTCGGGTAATATACACATACACAGATGAAGTATCAATCCGTGTAGTCCACGTAGATAGAGTAACATCGATGACACTGAGATCTGACTGTCTAGTGTAACACATTAACACGAGGCGCACCCACTTCATCCAAAAGGGAGCCCAAGGCTGACGGCAAGATAGAGGGGTCAACTTTACGACAGTATTCTCATTGAAAGAGTCGTCATCTACTAAGATTGAATTTATGATGATTCGGACTGAACGAAGAAGATAAATACGCACACAATCCGTCAAGGGTCGCGGAGAACTGGATATTCAGTCCGTAAACGAGTCAGACTCACGTCGTTGACACGATACCCTATTTGAAAGAATTCAGCTTGGATATATAAATAAGGCTCAATGACTCACGGTCCAAGTCAAGTTCAAGTGAGATAGGATTATGCCCAACGACCAAATCTCGGAAGGAGTTGGGCGTCTGTTGAAGTCCACCAGGCACACCGCCAGCCGTAACACGAACCAGGCTAGCCCTGCAAGGTAGACGTTGAGGGTGAATATTTATCAAATCTAACGTACGTCTTCATTACGGTCCATTGATGAATAAAAATAACAATTCGCTGACTATGAGCATATTTCTGCGCCTCGCAAACTCGTTTACCGCCGCCAAACCATCACACGCCCATATCTGCACTGCCAGCATTGATGGACATTGACGCAATCCTATCGATGCATCACATTGGAATCGTATATGTGCAGCATAGGAACAAAAAGAATATACCTCTGACACTGATGCATCGGAGTGACCACCCACGCGGGTGCCCCCATCATGGGCATGAAAGCCTCCCGTCCCCTTGGTACCCTCCGATGCAGCGTGTGCCACCTTGTCCGTGAGATATGCCCGTCCTCGTCATAGATCCAGCTCGTAGTGGAACTGGAGTATAAGATCTGAAAACGCAGGTAGGTGACTAAGATGTTCCTCTACAGTGCCAATAAGAGCAGACTGACGACCGCCTACTAACCAATTGATTGACCGAAGCCACTCGTACTTCAACGGATTCTTCGATGATGTACATGCAGGATCACTGATGATGAAAGGCTTTATAAAACAGTTGTATGCTCCCTGACTCCTGAGGGTGGTGCAGTGCATGACGGAATATCAGTCAAATGCAATGATGGTCTTCGGTAACATGAATGAATATCTTACAAGAGTTGAAACGTTTGCGAGAACCATTATCCTCTGCGTGAATAAGCTTAAAGTTACAGGACCTAGTTTCGCTTTGGAACCCGTACCTGCCAGTGATACTGAGAGATGGGTAGTCTGCGTGACCGTGACATTTCTCTGCCGTCACGGTTACCCCCTTCTCTTCATACCTTTGTTGCTTGTAGGATCTCTGGATCTTTTTCTGGACG
>QFEU01022132.1:0-17166 GCA_003316345.1 Tricholoma terreum
AGCCCGTTCTACACATTAAGTTCCGGTGACGCTTGGACACTAAAAACAAACTTTAGTGTGACAACGTATATCTAGATTGTGTTCACTGGTAGTCGCTCACAAAAAGTGGGGTGGAATTCTGTGGCAAATTCCAACTGGTCCCCATCATGAGAGCTATCAGATTGAGTGGTATCAAAATCTTTGTTGCTTGAATCTCTACCTGAGTCGGACATGGTGTATGGGTGACCAACCAAGTTGCTCATGAGGGGAGGACAGAATGTGATGTGGTGAAACAGGACCCTTCCTGCCACCCAAAATTGTGTTTACTTCTCTGATAGTGCATCATCCTTGGCCTGGCTGAATTGGTGCCTTGAAATCAGCCAGTAGATCCCATGAGTATTTCTACAACATGTAGCACTGCTACTCACTGTACCCATTTGTGCATCGTGCCAATAATCTTGGTGGTGAATGCACTGCTAAATGCACTGCTGATTGCATGTGATGCAGTGAGATGGAACCCTTATTAGTACTGCCCACATTGCTTTTCCTTTAATAGTACATCACCCTGACCCTGGCTGACTTGGTGTGTTGATATCACACAGTATATGCCCCAAGTACTTCTGCCAGATGTAGTAGTGCCACACCCTTTACCAATTTGTACATTATGGCCCATATATTGGCGGTGATTGCACCACCAAAGACTGGCCAGAACAGTCCTTCTGACACATTGTCACCAAAACACCACCGAACCATTACTGCAGCACTGTGAAAGGACTGCAAAAGCATCACCAAATATTCTGTGGAAGGCACCCGCATGGGTGGATGCATTGGCACAGGCATCACCCTGAATATACACCATATTTTCAAGCACCCTGCATCACTGAACGCACTGCTGAATACACCAACAACTGCACCACCAAAGGACTTCAGGAGAACTGATGCAGGACTCTTTCCAGTCAGCTATAAACACATTAGGACCACCTTTACCTTCAAGGTTCTTGATGATGCACAAATGTCAAACCTGGAATGTGCAAATCTTCCCCATACCAATACTACCAGAAACTGCACAGCATATAATACTCCTAATCTATATATATGCTGGTGTTGGCTTGTTTCCCAACACTCCCCTTCAAGTCGATGCCAGTCCCATTTCTCTGATTAGGGATGCCGAAGTTCCATATATAGATTAGGAGTATTATACGCTGTATAAAAGATGTCCACCCCATAGAGGTATAATAGATCTTGTCTCTTGTTTATCCCGCTGTCATCTCGTCTGATATATGCTGTGGTACACAGTTCTCACTACATCATATGTCTACATATGGTACTTACAATGCACTGATGTATCATACCACGCCAAATGTGATTCAGACCCAGCACTAATGGGTATGGGTACAGTATCAGGAATTTATGACCCGCTGATTATCGTAACCCGTGGCGCGGTGTCACAGGTTGTCATGGGTTATGAACTGTTCAACATTGAACACTCCACGATGCCGCATCCCATCTAATCCCCACCGTTTCCGGCTGCTTCGACCACCGCTGCACCCTTTCAACCACCGCTGTGCCCTTTCGACCCGACCCAACAGCAAACCCCGTGGGGTCAAACCTCCCACATCACATGAGTTTACATGTTCGACATCTGTTGCCCGCTATTTCCATGGGCCAGAAGAGAAGAGAAGATTTTTTCGTTTCCTTTTCATTAATTTTACTGATTACTCTCTGTTTTCTAGGTTGTAACTCAGTTCTGAGGCACAACAGCCCCCCAACTCTCCCATCATCTCCTTCCCACTTAAATGGGATGTGAGACTGTCAAGTGGGAACCCAATGAGAAAGAGGACCTGGAAGAATCACGGGCAGGTGACGGGAGGCACATGCAACAGGGTATCTGTGAGGTACGCGACTATCACCTCCCACTGACCTCCCACTGACCCCCTTGCACCAAATCCAGTCATCATCTTAGGATGAGAATCTGCATCACTGTGAGCAACTGCTCGCAGGGTGCATAGGGGGGGCAAGACAATGACAATGGGACAACAACAGGCACCGAACCATGGACGATGCACCCTGGATGACCCAGCACCCCTCATGCTATGAGCAACTGCACAGGACACCACCACCACCACCATGATGACAGGACAACCTCAGCACCCACCTCTACCACTGCAACTGCTTGCAGGGTGGATGGGGGGTGCTAACGGCTCCTGATGGCTTGTGCTCGGAAGACGACCAGGCCGACGAACCGACGATGGCCAACGACAATCATGGGGAGGTGCCCTAAGACTAACGACAACAGACAACACCAGCCATGCCTGTGACACCCCTCATAAATGACTCCCCACATGTGCCACGTCACACGCGTAAAGTGTGTTCGACTGCCATGTCATCCTGGACCCAGGGAGCCTCAAAACGAAATAAGTAAGTGTTTTTTGTATTCATTCCTCTCAATTACAATGCTTTTCTAGGTTGTAACTAATATCTTACCCACAATGGCAAGGATGGACCACGGCTATCCCGCCATGCTGGGTACCACGGGGACTGAATGACAGGAATGCCAACGAATGACAGAGAGGCCTAACAAATGACAGGATAATCCAACAAATGATGGGCAATTCCAATGAACGATGGGAAGGCTAAGCGGAGGGAGGAGGATAATGATACTGGCACCCACCACCATGCCTGTGAGCAACTGCTCACAGGGTGGATAGTAGGTGCGAGCACATACACCCACCAGCTATGCCGCTGCACACCCCTATGGCAGCCCCTGCTGCACAGTAACGAGCCGTTGCTTGACGTCTGAAATGCAGGGGCTATCAGGGGAGTGTAGACATATAGGGTACCCCGTGGTGTCAACCCCTCGATGGTGTGGTGTGGTACGGTGTGCACATACCGTGGTGGTTATGTCAACACCACGGTAGAAACCTGCACCTGCGGGTGTGGTATTCATACGGGTGCGTTGTATATAGGTGCGGGTGCGGTAGTACTTCAGACCACCGGGGGTGTGACCCATGTTGCACCCTGTTTAAAATTATGTTGCTTTGGAGGGCCTAATATCACGAAGTCCCCAATAAGACAAAAGGACCACTGAACTTCAAGAACTGGTGGTGGGCTTCATAAGGCATAACGCTGTGCTAGCAAGTTTTCATATTGTGTTTCTGGCTGAGTTGTTTCTCCTGTCACAGTATTTCAAACGTTAACGTTCCACAGTTCGTATCGTGTTTCTGGCTAAGTTATTTCTGCCATATTTCACACATTCCGTGGACAGGACACTGCATGGGGTTCCATGTGGGTATCCATGGCACCCATGTGGGTGCCCCAATTACCAATGGCAACGGAGTCCAGCTGCCGCTGGCTGGCCTGGCAATCTGCATTCTGAATAGTCACACCAAGCCTTGCAAGTTGTGGTTCCAGTTAGCGACATATAGCGCTTTCGATGGAGTCGACAATAAGGATAGCTCTTGAAAGTCATGTATTGTCCATTGCTATCTAGGATGCTTGCTCAAAATTTTCTTATTCATGTTGTCCACATGCACGCTCTTCATTGTGGTGGCCGTATATTCTCCCTTTACCCATTCCTCTTCAGTGATTTCACCTGGATCACGGATGACATCTGATACGATGAATGCCTTCAATACAGATGAGGAGTGCTGATCCTCTTGATCAAGAGCGCCCTTGGCCTCGATGTGCTTCAGGACATCCAACACGTATTGAGACTTTGTCATGTGATTTCTGATATTCTTGAAGCTGGTGTCTGTACCATCGTGCATCCATTCAATGACTTGCGTGAGGGTGATTGTTAGCCCCAAGTCCTCAAGTGTTTTGGAAGATGTTATGCCCTCCACTGGCCACTTCATTCCAATTGCCTCTGCCACCAGGCGAATCAACCGTTCAGTGAGAGCATGCCAATATGCTATGCCATACAATCTCCTGAGAACTTTCATAAGCTGCTCATGCTGGGAAGAATAGACGTAGTTGAGGTATGAGACTACAGGGTCCGCATTGCGTTGGGGAGCTGCCGGTGCGACATTAGCAGTGCTGTCATGGGCATGATGAATCGGATGTAGAAACCTTTACCAGGTATGAGATGAGCTGGAGCGGACCCACCCATGACAACTAAAACCAAACACACCTCTCCTGAGTAGATATATATGACATAAACTTTCTCGTCTTGTGGCAATCTATAAGTTCAAAGTATGGCTGCTTGAGCATCGCAAATCTCTGCAGGCTCAAGAGCAGTGACGGAGCTCACTGGCAAATTGTCATTGAGGACTTGTGCAAGTGTCCCAATTTCAACAAAGCACGTCGAATGATGTTGGTAGTGTGCTGATTCAATATCAATGGGCTGAGAGGATGTTCCGATCCAAGTAGAATCATTAACTGCCAGTTTGTCCACCATTTGGCCTGGAAACCGCTTCAACCCCTTCACAGCATGAAGAATTGCTTTGGCATCCACAGAATTGTCTAGGCTTAACTGAGTAATGACGGATGATGAGATATGATTGGGTTTTCGCAGGCCAAGGAAAACAGTGGCCAATATCTTCAAAGGAGGTGAAGTGATGGTGATGGTCTCAATTGGCGGTAAAGTGATGATGATGGTCTCAATTGGTGGTGAAGTATTCGGTGGCAAACGATGTCTGCCACTTGGGTTTGCTAGATTGAAGTCAGATATGATTCTTTCATGCAATTAGTGAGAATAACACATGAAGCACAGTGTTGAATTGTTCAAGAAGGGCTGAGCAATCCTTGCCAATAACTCCCACTAGAGTACTAATTATAATGATCTGGCAGGTTGAAAAGTTTTAAACTGACCATTGGTTGTGGTGTCACCAGCTGCGGGAGGCTTAAGCCCTTCTGAGTCACTAGTGTGAGTTGAAGTTATTGTGGGACAGGTGTGGTTACTCAGCAGAACCGACGGCTCATAGTCATAGGTGCCTTATCCCCAACTTGGTCTGGGCTCTGGAACGAACACCCAGTAGTCTTCTCCAAATGATCAATTAAGTTGTTCATAAATGTATTGTCAAAGGGGACCACATCAAGTAGATGTTGGCATGGGGGACTATCTGTAGGGGATGGAGGGCTGTCTTCAGGAGTTTGTGGTGAAACCACTCATATGCCATGTTCCCATTGTCGTCCCCTTCCATGTCTAGCTGGTGGCCCTTCTGTGTTTTGATGGCAGGTTTTTCATAAGGAGGTGATGATCATGCAGTAGAACAACTGACTGACAATTTCTATTTCCTTGGCTTCTACTGCTTGGCTGCCTGTACAACCGAACGAGCTAAGGTTTGATGGGCAGACACATGATGATGACCTACTCTCAGCATCCGTATGATTTGGTACTACTGCTTCGCTTGTCTGTGGTTGGTTGTGGTCTGTAAGGGGAACAATTGTGTCATTGCAAATGTGGTTGTGGTGCATCCGGCCTGAGCACCTGGTTTCAGAGATGTCACCATCCATCAGAGGGGTAATGATGATGCTTAATAGCTGTGACCAATGAAAAAGAAAGTGCTATTATATGCTCAAGAAATAAATAGAATACAGCAAATTTCCAATGCTTCACTCTAGACCAATTTGTGCATCTGCATGTCTCGTGAGTGCCTATCTACCCGCTGCATCAATTGGTGGTCAAGGGCTTGGCGCTGTTCAAAATTCAATGGACACATTGGTGGATCACATACAATTTCCACCATGGTCTCTGGCATAGAGATGGTCTCAAAAGGGTTATCATCCTCCCAATCTTGCGGATTGTTCTCCAGAAGATGGCTCATCAGGCTTGGATCCCTCTGAGCTTCCCAGTCAATGCCATACACTGCAAGCTCATCCTCGTCCATATCCTGATCATCTCCAAGCGTTGCAAGATATTCCAATCCCCGAGGACCATCCCGAAGCATGCTGAATAAAAACATATCCCTAGGGCTCATGTTCCGGCTTCCAGCTATTTCCATGGTGTGCACATTCCACGATTCTGCCCACTCTTGGGTATCATCATTGATGGCAGATAGAAAAAGATGGTGAAGAAGCCATATGTGTGCCGGGTTGTCAGGGTTCAGGCCATAGTTATGCTCTAGTGCCATGAAGAATTGATGCCACTTTGCACCGACATCTTGAGTGAAATCAATCCAGCTCCTCTCAATTCAGCAGTTATGGACACTTCTGCAATGGGTTTAGCTATGAAAAGCTGGAAAGTGAGCGAGACGCACCTGCCCCAGATATACGATCCACGCCCACTTCCTCTAACATCTTAGATCCTCTGAGCCACTTTAATGTTCTCGACACCATGATCACCCTGCACCTGGCTGGAAAACCCATGATGGGCAGTGGCTTCTAAAAAAAGGTCAAGAACAGTATCTGACCGGTTGTTGTCACTGACACAAATGCCTGCCATGAAGCGAGATTTTCCATCAATGAATGCGTGAGTTACCAGTTTCCATCAAATTAAACCTATTGAGAGCAAAATGTAAGATAAGAACCATATCCAGAAAAGAATGCTGACCATGTTGGCCATCGTGGTGCCACAATGAGTTTACGCCTGGGACTGAGTAGATGTGTTGCCTGATCTGGTGGTCCCCAAAAATAGCAGGGGTGCCATGGACACAGAGATAAGAGGCGCGTATGCGCTCCTGGACCACTTGAATACCATGGGACAGCAGATGGCCATCTATCATCCTCCACCCAAAATTTGGAAAGGTCTGCAGAATGACAGCAATCTCCTCATCCAACTCATTGTCAGATATATTGGATGCTGATGGAGTATTAGAACTCCAGACTCGTTGCATGGTGCCATCAGCCAGGGTTTCATCCATGTAAACAGGGACACCCAGTTGCACAATCCCATGCTTGAGAGCCCGACGCCTGATGGTTTGGGCTGAGCAGCCCAGCTCGGAAGCAATGCCAGCTGGTCCTCGAAGCTGCATTGCGAATGCCAAGAATGTATTGTCAATCTCCACTCGAGGCCGACCACGTCTGCCTTGGGGAACACGGTGGGAAATAATCAAAGGTAAAGGCTCAGGAGGATCGGTTGACTGTGTGCAGGCATCTTCCAAAGCTTTGACCATATCCGCAGCACTCCTTTGCAGCACTGAGAATTCCGGTGGTGGAAAGACTTCGGAATGCTAAAAATCAAAGGTAAGAACCTGCAGGAATGCCTGTGACTGTGATCACACCTATTCTGCTGACTGTAGGAACAGCAGAACCTCATCCTGTTGGACATTTAGATGGTGGGAGTCACCAAGCTGAGTATGCAGAGCAAGCTGAACACGATTTTCCAAGACACTGTATGCCACTTGGAAATTATCCAATTGGTTGGGCATAGCAAAAACTGAGCATCTGGTCCCAGAGTACTACACTGTCAAGTCATGAGGGGAGTCATTGAACCTACACACAGCAAGTGAGACAAAGGCCAGATTGTCATGTGACACAACACCATATCTCATGTCCATCTCTATCAGCTCCTCGGCGCTCCTAAGTTATACAACAACCTGAAGTATAGAAGATAACATTTGTTCCCTAAGAATGCCTGGTTTACAAGCGATTGTATGTTTGTACATGTCTATCAAGCCCCATGACCAATGCACTCATCCAGCTATCGAATAGAGTACAGAAGGATGAATCAGTCAGGCTACAACGTTCCAGTAGAGCATTGTCCAACCACTCATTAATATAGAACTCCATATGAAGATCACATGTATGCTCATCAAGAGTAGGCTCAGGATGGGTATCACTTTCAGCAGCAGCCGAGAGATTGGAACACTGTTGCCGTGATAGAACAATCTAAAAAAGGGCAGCGGAAAGGGAACAACAAAGTTTTCACTAAGCGAACACAGACAGGACTGGTTACGTGCCTTGAATTTCTCACTCGGATCTCCAGGAAGCAATTCAGAGTTGGATATAGTAAGGAGAAATGCCTTTGCCTGCACCAATGGGTCATCCTTATCCCTATTGTAAATCTCCTCCGATACAACAGTGCCATATAGAGTAGAGGGGTGGCCCCATCCTTTGAGCCAGCGGTGTAAACGAAGCTGAAAAAGATAAAAGAACGTAGAAGAGGGCTCAATGTCAGGATCCGAGCTATAGAATTCCAAGCGGTCAAGGATTTGGGAGATGTTTGTCACCCGCTGATTGTACATGCCAGCAATTAGGAAGTGTGAATACTCAAGCGCCTTGACGCTAGTCTCTCTGAAAAATGTCTGCAAATGCTATGAGTACAAGAAACCGTAAACTGCAGTGATAAGATG
This sequence comes from Tricholoma terreum, assembly GCA_003316345.1. Classification (NCBI taxonomy): domain Eukaryota; kingdom Fungi; phylum Basidiomycota; class Agaricomycetes; order Agaricales; family Tricholomataceae; genus Tricholoma; species Tricholoma terreum. The sequence continues at coordinate 8,211 of QFEU01022132.1, forward strand.
TACTGAGCTAAATGTTTCACCATCATCTGTTATCGCCATGTCAAAGCCCTTTCTGAAAGCTTGAAATTCGGCATGCAGCCATGGCCTCGGATGGCCCAAGAGCACAGATGTTAGGAGACGGCATTGCAGGCCCTGGTGAAGAGAGCGCTTCCATGGTGCCTGAAGCACAGATAACTATTTTTATATTCTTAGCAGAGCAGGGATGGAGATAGAGAAAGACGCCTGCCACTTGCATCATGCTCATTAAGATAATTGATGAAAAGTTGAGCGACTGGATGCCGCCACTGATCTTGTGATGGCAGGGTGTCCGCTGCCGAAAAGTGAAACCACGGCGAGAGCAGTTGCACAGATTTGGGATCCAATGCAAAGATGTAATCCTGTGAGACATCTACCACAGTAGCATCACCTATTATGGCAGCCAGAATCCACCAGGGACTCATCAGATCAGGACCCTGTCCGAGACGCAGCATGTGAATAGCAGCAATAACACCATTACGCCAGAACCATGTGAGACGATCAGGAAGCTCGATATCATCCAGGGAAAGAAGATAAGGGATGGAGAAATCACCCTGTTGCTGCCATCTTTTGTGATCTTTGACAGCAAGGGACACCAGACTGTGCATAACGGTGCGATGAGGGCCATCGCCCACAGCTGCTTCAGATAAGTGATCAGCCCGTCTAGCATAGGAGCAACTCAGTGATGGGGTAAAAATGATTATACAAGAAAACAACACTGACATGGCAATGCTCACACGGCGCTGAAGCAACCCTTGAACAGCAGGAAGAATACAATGGGCACCAACTGGTGGATTGTGCATCGCAATATCATAACTAGGAGCATGAGACAAAATCTGGTCCATGAGGGCAAGAGCAGCTGTGCGAGAATCAGGGGCATTGATTATCACTGTATGCCGATGATCAAGTGGTAGCCAGATATGTGACTGCCATGCCCTAATATCATAATAGCCAGCACAAGAAATGGCTACATCAAGCATATGAATAGGAGAGGGGGAGACAGGCTGCAGAACGGTGACTCCTTCTGGTAGCATATCAGATGAAAGACTATGTTCAATGACACAGGAAGACTCCTGAAGAGTAGAGGGTTGCACCTCATGCCCCATAGAAGCAGCTGCTGGAATCGACAGTTATCAGCCACATAATTGATGGGAGGGCAATCACATTACTAACAAGGAGAGGGAGCTGCGTTGATAGTAGGTGGAGGAGGTGCAGACAAATGGGGCACTGGATGAAGGAGATAATAAGATATAGAAATTATGGAATTTAGGAGGAGAATGCACCAGGCACAGGTTGTAGTCCAAGCCAGATGGCCATGGGATCTGTTGGAGGGCGACATGCAAGTCCAGGTGCAGCAAGTAAAGGTGCCGCGCTGGATGAATGTGGGTGAATAGGGGTTGGCGATGGCCTAACAGTAGCATTAAGAATCGGAAGAAATGCTTCAGCCGCAGTGGGAAGATCAGGAGAATCCAATAAGGGGCCCAAATGTTGACCAGACGAGTTGAGTGAGAGATGTCAGAGAGTATGTGGAACTTAGCGCACAGGAGATGCCAGACGGCGGTGGTTTGTTTGTGGGGTATCACTCTGGTCAAAATATAGCATGAGTAGACAGTTTCCTCAGGAGTAAGGAGTAGTAGCAAACCCCAGATGATATTGACCGTTCTTGTACTTGAGTCTATACATGTTAAAATAACTTAGTTTGGCCTTATTGTTAGTGATACGAAGGACGTACCCCCGCTGAATATGATGCCAAGGGACATGGACCTGGATTTGGACAGGGCAATGGAACATCTACATCAACAAGATGTGTACCTTGAAGAACATGCCAAGGGAAGCATGAAAGGATGGTGGCGGAGCAAAAATTAGTTTTGGTAAGATTTGCTTTTGAAGGTTCTGTATAAAATGATGGAAATTATGAGAACGGACAAGTTATGCATCAGCAGAAGCACAACAAACCAAGCAATAACATGGATGTCTCCACTTCAGGATTTTTGGTTTTCTTGGCGGCCTGCACCAGGGGTGAAACAGAGAAGTTGTAGCGGCAAAGAAAAGAAGGGACAAAGTGTCGGCTGTGATGGGGGTTCCCACTGGTTGGTACTAACAGTCGCCAGCCTGTCACTTGAAATTCAACCTGCGGACTGGTACCTGGGCTGGCAGAAGGATCAGTGCTGATCATGCTGATGTTATGACCCTGCAGGTGACGGCGAATTTCCGCATCCAAGTCTTTCCAGACATTTCGGTTGTTGGCAAGGTCAACCGTGAACATCAACTTTGACCGGTTGAGGGAATGGAGGACTAAAGAGAGTTCTTCCGAGGTGGAATGGTATGTAGGCGACAGGTGGCCATCAAGTTCACCAGAACCATGCTGCGATTGTGATGTGAGTCTGATGATGCATGATAAGATGGAAAATGTAAGAGACAAACCATGAATGGGAGTATATAGATGACAAACTTGGTTGTGGTCGGGGAAGGGGGATCAAAGGGATTAGAAACTGGGTGGTGCACCAGATTCGTTCCTCCACCATGAGCAGTCGAGGGTATGCATGAGCTTGATGTTGCTTGCGAAGCCAAGGAGGAAGTTCCATGTGAGGCTAGAGGGCCACATGCCAACGTCGATGTCACTCTTTGAGATCCATGGGAGGCACCTCCCTGGCCCCTGAAACCAGTTGAAGGGCCTCTCGCATTTGAGCCATGAAGATTGCGCTCAATGCTCCTTGCCTGCTGTTGATTGGTCATAAGAGGTGGCCCTTGAGAATCCTCAGAGAAGCATGAATGGAATGGATGAATGGGTGAGTGAGAGGCAATCTCAGCAGGTGTTAACGAAAATGGAAGTTGAGGAGTGGGAGCAGGTGGCTGGATATGAGGTTGTTGCTCACGGTTTCTATAGAATAATGAAGCAGGCTCAGAGAAACATTATGAGAAGGTTTAAGCTCACTCAATCATCTCATGTCTGAGATATGAAACTCCACAGAGACAAAGACTGAAGTGGGTCCACTGGACGTCAAGCTATGGAGACAAAATTAGTGGTAAAGATTTGGTGGCAAAGAACGGCTGACAGATAAAAAACCAACACAATTTGAATCACGATTTCCTGCTCGTCGGTAGAGATAGTTGGGTAACACAGGGTCTGGATCGATGGGGTGGTGTCTAAGTATGTTGTGTCCACACATGCAAGGGGTTTCCAAGTGAGGAGGTATCTAGAATCTGAACATGAGAGTTTTGAACATCTGAGACAAGAGAATTACGTTACAGAGACAGGAGCACCGTGGCTCACAAATGAGGTGCCCTTGCATATACAGTCTGCACATGGCCCCCTAGCAGGTAAGAGTGGCATTGGATGGGGTTGAGACATGAAGGGACAACAGTAGTGAAAATAGCACAGGCATGAAAGGAAGGACGTGTGTCTTAGCAACTCGTTTGCTACAATTTGTAAGTTTATGAGTAAAGGTTTTTGACTGCAAAATGCATGGACCTAGTGTTCCGTTGCTCATACAGGAATAATCAATAGCTAGTTCTTGCATTTTGAGGGTGCAGTGCTAAGTGGTGCGACCAGGTGAGGAATGCACCAATGCCAGAAGATGAGCACTGGTGATGGCTGGTTGGCAGGAGGGCCACAATGATGCATCAATGCTTACCAATTTGGATAAACACGTTGGCTGTTGTTTGGCATTATGCCAAATCATGTGCAAGGATGCCCACTGATGCCTACCGACAAGCAACTATGCCGACAAATGATGACAGGTAATAATGGGTGATCACCAATGCTCACATCCAACATGAATAGCTCAGAATGATTTTTGTCCAGAATGGACCATCATACAAGGGACCTGATTTTGCAAGATGTTTGCAAAATGTTCCTCCTTCCAAAAATGGAAGTATAGCTTTTTGCAAGGTATGGAAGGAGATTCAATCCAACGAGAGTTTGTTGAACTTGGTCAACCTGTCACGGCAGATGCAGTAAGCGTAAACGGAGAAATCACGGAAAACACGTGGTACGCCTAACATGCATCAAGTCACATGGAATGAAAAGGGAAAAGATAAATAAAAGATAATCCACCGAAGCTCCGTTTCAGTAGTAGAGCTGTCTTAACGAGTAGCTGAACTGAAATTCGATTCGTGTTTGAATCTGTAAGATAGAGGTTCTACCGAGCAAAGTACAGCTCTGATAGTCAGTTTGGGGAAAAGGGAGATTCACGCCCTGGTGAGTGTCACGAACGGAAAATACTTCGAAGGCAAGAGAGGGAAATTGCAGAACGAGTTCAGTAGACATGGCTACTTAGCATGTTTTCTTGGCTTCGAGGTTTTGCTGACTTGACTCTAAAGGACTGTATGCTGAGGTCACAGAGAGACGACGAGACTATGGGGAAAAGCAGAAGATGATCCCATTTGAAAGGTGGGGAGACACCTTTATACAAACTACAAGTGATTGTCGTACATACATGTGATTGCGCACGTCCTCTTGTGCCAATCAAACCATTGGAGAAGAATTATAAAGTAATTTCGAGTCCAAAAAGAGAAGATCAAAGAATGCGAACGAAAGTAGACATATTAATGACGTTGGTTGGTGAATGATTGTCGGTCCGGTGTCGTCAAGTCCGCCTCTCAGAACATTAGCCATCAGGAATTGCTTGGGGAGGGAACTAACGTCAGGGTGCTCTATTGACGAAACACCACTCGGGCCCCCAACAAGCGTGGAGCACCAGCAAACGCGTCCCCTCGACCCTACTCGTCTGACAGGTCGGTTTGTCGAGTTGGGTGTGACTAGCCATGGGAGGGGATGTGCGTCGAGAAGTTGGGTCTTGAAGGAAATTAAGAACTAGATAGAAAACATGAAAGAAATAAAGAAAAGTGTCCAGTCCCAGTGTGACTCCTTCGGGGTGAGGTCGAATGTGTCAGAGGAAATGAACGAGCCATGGGGAAAAGATATGAGAAATCGCAAACGAGAGCGTCGAATGGATTTTGAAGGACTTGAAGTGCCATGGATGATCTGTGAGAGGACTGTGGAGACAAGGAAAAGAATTAATAATAAGAAATACAAGGGAAGAAGGAGATGATTTAGAATTGAGTGGAAGTGTGAAAGAACCAAACTGTGGGACGCTTGTCAAATGAAATGCCTCAGAAGAGGTAGGTCGACAGGTGAGTCATTCTACCCTTCCACAAAGGTAAATCATCTGTATGTTGGAATCAATGGAATGACTCCAATAACTTTTCTAAGCCTCAATACACTTATTTTTGTGCCTCAAATCAAAACAATCTTACTTGACCAAACAAGGCAGAGTGCCCCAACGCACAGGATGTGCTGTTAGTAGTGCACATTGATCAACATGCTTACATAATATTGCCATTGATGCCAAGCTGGGCCCCTTTGGGGCTCGTCAGGGGATTCCAGGAAGTGTGGGAATCTATCACTATTTGGGAAATACACTAACAAACCCTAACCAGCTAACCAGCTAACCCTAACTGAACCCTAACCGCTAACTGGTATGCCCACTAGTGGTGTGAGAAATTTGTTATTCATGGCAAGTTTTGCAAAATGAACATCTAATAAGAGTAATAAAAGTAATAAAAGGCATTCTAGTAAGAAGTATATATTGCAAAATGGCCTTCTAACCTAGACCCCAGTATGCATACAGTCTGTGTTCTACTAGATAGTTGTTTTGCAAGATACTGCTAGCTACTAATGTTTGTAGCACTGCATGCATGGTCCATGGTCATAGTCAGTATATCCTGACATCAAGAACACATATTATATGATATATAAGACTAAGGATGACTGCCATGCTGTCCGTTTCATGTGAGCAAGAGCGATTGAGAGAAACAAGTCATGTTGCACAGCACATACTGAGCGCTTCTCATAGCTTGAAGAGATATACAGGTGGACCGGCATATATGAATTCATCATAGGTTGGGCTTTTGTCGCCCCACTCTTCCTGCTACTGTTGTTCGGTAAAAATATCACAGACTAGGGATTCTGCCATCAATTAGCACCAGGGTTGACCTAAAGAACATGGTTTCTTCCCCCAGTCACGAGCAAGGACACTAACTAGTTGTTACAACAGGAACCACCTCGAATACAGGATAGGCTTTGCAATGTTTGCATGGATGCAAAATCTATCTGAACTGTTGTAGGTATCCTGTTACTCTGTTCTTTATTTAGATATATTACTATGGCCATCTGCTATTCTGCAGTCGATTACTTTAGTCATTCATTGGTATTGTCCCACCTCAGTGTTTTACCACATTCACTGAGGTGTGAGTTCCTGTTCTACACTTCATTATATTTCTTTACTCACTCATAGTAGTATACTTTATTATCTTGTAGGTACTACTACACAATATAGTGTTTTACCACATTTACTGAGGTTATACTTTATTATCTTCTAGTCTTGAATCTGGTACCTGGATTCCAAACAAACACATGTTAAGCAATTGCAGATCATAACAATGCTGAAATGGCAGACATGCACCAGAGTTAGGCAGGTCTTGAACACCATAGATTTGAGAAAGCCAGGGGCGTATGGATTGGTGGGGAGAGCCTGTGAAAGATGCGAAGGAGCATTGAGCGCTGAGGATATTCACACAGAAGATTTGATGGATATCCATTGTTAGAGAAACTCCTGGGGCTCTGGAGCCCAGTTCATATTCAGTTGCAGTACAGATGAATGTTGTATGATTGTTACTAATGTTGATGGTGGCAGAGCATACCACAACTATGGTGCAGTGTGCCTTTCAGCCACCACTGTTCAACTTGGCAACAGCAGAATTGGCCAATGAAAAAAAAATCAAATTCCTGACACATATGTACAGTAGGTTAGAGCAGTTCGAAGCATCAAAAAAAAAGAGACACTCACTACAACCCAACGGCACCCAATAGCAATCACACTGATCCAGTCTGAACGCCTCTACGCCGTATATGATGCCCAACTGGCAAACACCTCAGTGACCTTGTACTGATCTCCACAGCCAAGGGTTGACATTCTTCTTCGCCATCCAGCATGCAGGTATGCAGGGTGGACACACATGATGGGGAGAGGTACTTCACCATCCATGGCAGTCTTATGGAAGGAGTGTGCAGCAGACACATCCTGGGCTTGATGGGTGACACCAAAGTTGGCTGCAACATTCTGAGAGGTGATACCCACAGTGAAGAGACGAGGATGGGTGACGACCTCTTTGGAATACAAAGTATGCCACCAGCAGCATGACCCATCAGCACCAGCACCTAGTAAAGACAACAAATATCATCAACAAAATGGGCAAGAAAGGCACAAATGCACCAATACTGAAGTAGAGGCCAGGCTGGATTTAGGCAGCAAGGAGGACATCAGTCCAGGGTGGTGTCTCTGAGCCTACACTTCTTGGCATAGAATGAAAAGTTAGTTCAAGTTGGGTTGACTGCAGCAGAAAAAACATTGATAATAGTGGTTCAAACTGCAGAGGCAAGGACAATGTCGCCGTCATTCTTCTGCAAGAGCCTTGCATTTGCAGAGGAGGTGGATGATGGGTATTTGCATTTGGCCAGGCCAATGGTAACATTTGTAATAACTATTCCATGACTCTTTGGTTTCAGTACTTACAAATTGCATTCAATCATGTTGGAAGATCCCAGGGAAAATGGCATCAAAACCCCAAATTGGTGCAGTGTGCTTCTCGTTCTTTTTGAAGAAGTCTAAGAGACTGACCCAGTTCCAGTGATTACCACTAAACTTGGACCAGGTGTTGCATTCAGGAGCAGATCCTCACACAAGGACAAGGAAATTGATAGCGCTGGAACTGCCTAGAACTTTTCCACTTGTGTACATACATATAGCCAGCTTCCCAGATGTTTGTTTGTGAGACTCACATGGAAAGATGCACAATCCGTTCCTTGAGTTTAGGGTGGGGAGTCTGAAATAACTGATCAGTCTAGCCTCCTCTCAACAGTCGAGATAAATGACAATATGGTACGCCCAATCACAACCTTCCTTACCCATGGCTTGCCCATACAAACCTACCAAAATAGCTGAGCCACCAGTCCATCATTTAACACTGGTAAAAATCTAACCAGGGGTGTTCTGAAATGAACATCAGACATCACCAAACATATCATATGCTTAGAGTTCTTACTATCAATGCATCATTTGAATGAGCGGCGCCCGTTTCTATAATGCCGACTGTGACACCCTTGTCTTTAGCAAGACTATAGGCAGAATCATCCATCAGTTGTATCTTTGCCTCAATTTAAATACACACCAAGCGGCAAGTGTAAGGCCAGCAGTTCTGCTGCCTGTGATTAAAATGTACGTGGATGAGCTGCATGCATTAAAGCATACACAAATCACTCACCAATGATGAGGTAGTCAAATCTGGTCTCGATAAAGACTTTAGGGGGTGCAGGATCATGCTTTTTGCTGATACCTAGGATGGTCTACATGTCAGATATGACAGACAGATATGCCAGATGAGTACTTGGCCCTTCAACATTCAACAGCTGATGCCACTTCTGCACCAGAAATGGTTGAATTCATATGCATTTCCCATGAAGTCATTTTGCGAGAATGGAAAGAGACGACAAATTCATGGTGTGGAGGTTATCTCCGCTTATACAGAGTTGGTGGTGTTTGAGACAAAACATGCATAGGGTATAGGGTAATGACATAGAAGTCAGTGAAGAGCGCCCAACAAAAGCCTCAGGTCACAGTGCTCTGCTGAGTGACAGAGGTTTCAACTAATCAACAATCAAACCAAAATGACACTAGAGAACTGCCACTGCAGCAGCATGTCCAAAATTACCAGTGAGAATGTTCTACAGGGCACGTCTTAAAGATATGATCAGAGGAATGTGCCCCAAATCCACAGCAATCATGGTGTGGAGTTGATGTTGCCGCTGGTTGGGGCACTTTCAAGAAGGGTGATGAAGATAAGTATTAAAGCCACTGCCACTATTTGCACATGGTCCAGG
>QFEU01022133.1:0-25582 GCA_003316345.1 Tricholoma terreum
ATATCTCAATGTAATGAGATAATGGTAATCTCGTGGTTAGACAGGTTCCCTTGAGTTAGAGACCATCCAGACTGTGCTGTGGTAGATCTAATCACGCACAGCAGTCTGTTCAGTGTGCTCAACACATGATCTTCGGGAAACGCCATACAACTGCTAGTGCCTGCTAGCGCCAGCTTTAGCAGTAAACAGAGATGCACAGCGATAATAGTGAGCAGGGATGAAGATTATATTGTGTAAAGGAAGTACATGAAACCCCAAGATGTTGAAGGACTGGTCAATCAATTTTTCTCATTCAAAAATGCCTCAAGTTCATCATCAAGCTCCTGCTGAGTCTTACTCCTCGGCTGTGCTGTGCGAGGCTGCCGCTGCCGTCCATCTCTACCCCTCCCCCCAGCACCCCGCTCCCTCCCTCTTGGTCTCGAGTCTCCCTTGTCCCTCGTCTTCCCCCAATCTAGGGTTTCCATCCGCTCTGTCAGTGAGTCAGAATACATCCTCCCCGTCCCTCTGTTCCTTGCACGCCGCGGCAGAGGTGCAGTTATGCGATCCGCGAGCGTATCTGGCTCAGACCCAGGATGCGAGCGGATAAGGGAGGTACGCTCAAGCAGCGTACGACCATCGGTGGCAATATAGTCTGAACGCATCTTGGATGGGGGTGACGGTGGTTGCGGGGGCTCCTCTGAATCTTCATCCTCGGCAAGGAACTCGTCGAGCTGTTCATCGAGCTGCGCTTTCGTGATGGTAAGCTCCACATCTGCGTCCTCATTCCCGTGTCGGCGGCGTTTAGCGGGTTGTGGATTGACGTCTTTGCCGTACACCTCTTTCCCGGCCGACGTCCCGTGTTTCTTGTAGAATCCGCTTTCCCGTTTTGCGCCTTTCCTTTTGACGTCTTCGTTTAGTGCCCAACGCATGCGCAGGGTGCCTTTGAGGCCCTGGCCCTTGCCGAGGCTGGTGTTGATGCGCTCTTCTGGGGGCCAGAAGGCGATGGGTATGGGCTTGGCGGTGATGAAGCCACTTGCATCGGGTTCTTCCGTGCCAGCCTTGCGGAGGTGTCGATGGGCGGTGCGAGCAGCGGCTTTGGAGGGAAAGACGAAGACACAGGTGTTGTCATCAATCCACTCCAGACCCATTGGGTAGGTGTCAAAATGGGTTGCATAAGCAAAAAGCCGAGCAGTAGGGAGGTGTGATATTGGTGGACCTTGCAGGAGAAGTGCGTTCGGTCGATAGGTGGTGTCTGTGCGATAATCTTTTTTAAGGGACTATAGGATATGCATGAATGAAAGCTAGGCATACCTTCATCCATCTCTTCACCCTCTTCCTCTGCTATGTCTCCGTTTTCTTCGTCGTGCTTGCGCTTACCGTTTCAAAAAGGGGTGGGTGGGATATAACTCTCACATCAGGTCCTGTTCGCGCACACCTCCAAGTACATGCTACCAGCGCACCTTGCCTACTCTATTCACGGACGATTCGGCCAGCAAATACACTTTTGTGTTGCCGATCCTGTTGGCAAGCGAGACCCCTTCGGGGTCGTTGGAGGGGTATGTTGGGAGTTGTTCTTCATAAGCAATGTTGTCGTCGTAGGAAAGAGTGTTTAGGAGATCGAGGGAAACACCGTCGGGGGAGTTTTCCATTGCTTTGTGTTTATAAAAACTGGCAGGAAAGTAGTGGTACAAGTACAAGTCGTAGGGTCGCTAGGGATGATTCAATGAAACAAAAGGACTTTGATCTCAATCCCGTGACCACTCCACGTTTCGTTCTTCAGAATCTCAACTGCACCTTTCCTGCCAATGTCGGACGGGGAACCGTCGAATGCGAGTAAGAAAAAGTCCCATAGGAAGGACAAACGTTCGTAAATTGCGTCGTCGAGCGTCGCTCAGAAGTTGACAATTTTTTAGCATGGGATACCGATGACATCGACCAGTGAGCCTTACTTCATTTTTGTCACTTGTGTTTGGGATAGTCGCTAAAAAAAATTCATCACAGTGTAAGTTTCAGACAGCTTCTCATGACTGTTTCTCAAACTCGCTATCGTAGTGGAAAGTCGATGCATTCCAACCAGCCGACAACAAAGCAGGGGCCTTCACGGATGAATCATCATTTGCAACACTCTTCCCTAAATATCGGGAAAAGTATCTACGAGAAGTGTGGAGTGCTGTCACGCGCGCTCTAGATGCCCACGTATGGTGTCCTGTCTTCCCTATCTTTGTATCTTGACGACTGGTGGTATGATCAGGGTATCGCCTGTACCCTCGATTTGGTCCATGGATCAATGTCTGTCCGCACGACGCGGAAAACTTACGACCCCTACATCATTCTCAAGGCTCGCGACCTGATTAAGCTGTTAGCTAGAGGTGTTGCTGTCACCCAGACAGTGAAGATACTAGATGATGCCATGGCATGCGATATCATTAAAATCGGCAATCTCGTGCGAAATAAAGAAAGATTTGTGAAGCGTAGGCAGAGGATCATTGGGCCGGATGGGAGTACACTCAAGGTATGCATTGCCACGCGTTCTACTGCTTTTATCCTCATGTTGTTGCTCGGACAGGCTATCGAGCTATTGACTGGATGTTATGTGCTGGTGCAGGGGAACACTGTCAGTGTTATGGGACCGTACAAGTCCCTAAAGGAAGTTCGCCGGATTGTTCTGGATTGTATGAAGAACATCCACCCCATCTACCGAATAAAGGTACCCGTACTCCCTACATATCCTCCGTGAACGAAGCTGAATTGTGCACAGGAACTAATGATTCGGCGCGAACTTGCCAAAGACCCCAAGCTTGCGACCGAGTCCTGGGACCGCTTCCTTCCCCAATTCCGGAAACGGCACCTCAAGACCTCTGAAAAGACGATGAAAAAGAACGAAGCAGTGCAGCATAAGGAGGAGGCACGGAAAGCCGCTGGGCTGGATACTGACGGTGTCAAGTCACATAAACCCGCTAAGAAAGTGTATACGCCATTCCCACCGCCACAGTTGCCTCGGAAGGTCAGTGACAACTTTCCTACTTTAGCATAGTACTCACATGCGCTACATAGGTTGACCTGCAACTCGAATCTGGGGAGTACTTCCTCAAATCGCACGAGAAGGAGACGCGTGAAGCGAAAAAGAAAAAGGAGAAAGTGCGTAATCTGTCCCTGACCCCATTTTAGACATGTCATAATCCGTCCTTTGTAATTTCGCTTCTGTAGCAAGAGGAAACGACGGCGAAACGACGGGCCGAGCGTGCTGAGGTGTTTATCGCCCCAGCAGAAACGGCTGCACCTACGGTGGAAGAAAAACGGCATAAGAAACGGAAAGGGGTCGCCGATGGAGATGTGCACGAAGGTGGTGAGAAGCTCAAGAAAAAGAAGAAAAGAAAGAAAGAAGGCGGTGAAGGGAACGATGACGCAGCTGAGCCATGATAGTACATGGTTGGTGTGCACTTCCTGATTCATATGCACGCGCTCTTATTACCCGTTTGAAGTTTGACATTGACATTGGCAACGGCCAGTTGTGGTATATATACTGTACAAATTCGGTCACTTGCTTGTCATAAATGTCAATATTGCATGGAGAGGCATCCTGGTGCGCTGGCAAATTCTAACATGTTCCATCGTAAGCGAGAGACCACTCCACAAGGTGTCGGTGAATACATTTGAGCGGCAGCGGCTAACTTAACCCACGCGGATTGTCCAACTTGATGTCTTCCTTGCTTCGTCTTGCAGTCTTTGTTGCAGGGGGACTGAGATAGCACACTATAACTATCCTCCTCGAATCAACGACTGATCAAAAAGAGCTAGACGTTCGAAAAAATCATCTAATGATAAGCAAAAGTAGCATCGGTATAGTAGTAGAAGATGTCCCAATGGATACAAACTGTTCCAAATCCAAAGTCACGTACGTTCAAGGACGAATCGCCTACAATAGTTCAATCACACACCTCACTCATCATCACTGTCATCGCTGCTCGAGTACTCATCTTCGCTTCCATACCCCACACCCCCATTCGCGCCTGCCGCCAGCTGCGTCAACGATATCGGCACCCCCCTCGCCGGTTCCTCCTCAACAGGGTCGACAGCATCTGCCAAGAAATCCTCATCCGACTCCTCCATCTGTAGATTCAACTCCCGCTCAAACGCATCCATTTCCATATCCTGCGGGACACCATTCGCAGAAGCAGCAGCAGCGTCACCAAAGATATCAAAGTTGTCCTCTGCGTCGTCGATGTTAGCCTCACCGACCGCGGCAACTTCATCCCACTCTTCTTCTTCTTCTTCTTCCGACTCCGAGAGGGGTGCAGTTGGAGGGGGAGGTGGTGGGGAGGCGCGACGCTGAGCTGAGGATGGGCGTGGTACTGGTGGTAGTGGGTTGTAGACGGACGTAGAGCCACCGGGTAGAGCTAGGCCTTCCGATGGTGGTGGCGAAGGTCGTGCGCGTTTCCTAGCGGGCTTCCCAAACTCCAGTTCTTCGGCATCAGAAAGAGGTTGCTGGGAGGAAGCAGAAGGCTCGGGCTCGCGTTTTTGTTTCTTCCCACGTTGTGGAGGGGCTGGCTTAGGTTTCGGAGGAAGTTGTGCTGTTGGCTTGGGCGCTTGTCGTGCTTTCGGGCCTGGTATTGACGGGGATGGAGTAGGGACTGGCGGAGGAGCACTTGGTTTGGTGGAACGGGCGGGCTTTGGCTTCGCCTTCAATGGTAACGGCCGTGGGGGCGGGGGTATATGAATTTCCTCTTCCTCTTCCTCCTCTTCCTGCCGTTGCGCAATCGACTGTGGTAAAATCTCCTCGAATTCCTCATCAACTTCACCGACAGCATCTTCGTCTGCACCAAGGTATTGCTTTTCCAATTCTTCGGCCTCGTGGCTAAGATCCTGACTTCTCTTATTGGAAGATTCCGCAGGTGGCGCAGCACCTGTGGATAGGGTGAGGAAGATGTGCGGTAGACAAGCGGATATTATATACGCACGAGGTGGTGGACGTTCGACGGGCAGAGTCACCTTGCGCTCAAAGGTCAACGCCATATGAGAGTCAAGTTTCTCCAGAAAGAATTTCTGTTTAGGCAATATCTAGCATTTATCGAGAGCGTGAAGGCCTGATACCTTGCCTTGTTCACTTCATCGAAAATCAGGACACATTCCCATTCCTTGGCTGCGTGTTCTGCACCAGTGAACAATGATCCCTCGCCAGGCTGTTGTTTATCTCAGATGTTGGAATGGCAGAAAATTAATCAACAATCCGCACCTGATTGCTAGGGCGTTCGACAGCCACACTTGTTACATCTTTACCTGTTCGGACAGTGATGCTACCCACTCCATCTTGATCGAGAGACGGCGGGTGGAAGTTGTCTGCGAAAAATTCAGATGCGAGGGCCAGATCATAAGTTGACTAAGTACAGACATCGTAATGAGTGAAAATCTCGAACAGGAATCTTCGACCGTTTTGCGGCCGGGGGAGGGTTCTCGCCCTTCTCCTTGCGAGCTTTGAGAGCTCGAGTGACGGAAGCAGCGACCTCAACATGGTATCTACCTCGTAAGGGAAACCAGGATGTGTCGTTAGAGGCCATGGTGGTTCGGGAGTGAGTTGGGAGTCGGTGATGACTGCATGCTTGTTTTGACCTCGGCCCTCCAGCAAAACAATGCACCAGATCCAGGTCAACCGATCAATTTCATACATGGTATGATGTAAGCTCCCCCTTACCTTGGCGGAATTTTATTCGGATCCACACCGTGTACACTCGTGTACATCTTACATACATGTATAGAAAATCATAGCCGGGAAGGCGGTCAAAGGGATTATTATCTTGGTAAGTGCGGGGGTTGAAAGGTGCTCAATCACGATTAGAAGCGCCCTCAATGGATCACAGGCGCAGCTATTGTTACCGTGACTGCGGTACACATGAGACAACGGCATTGCGTCGAGTTTCAGAAAAGAAACAGATGAAGGTGACAACAACAATAAGATACCCCGCCACACCAAGTTGTACGTGCCTGAACAATCCGAAAACAAGGAAGTCGAGCAAATATGCGCAACGAGCCCTGGCCGCGGACTCGAGGCCTAGATCTGTATGGCAGGACAGCTGAAGTGGACATTCGGACCACTGCAGTAAACAAAAATCTGATAGCTACTCAAAAGTTGCCCTAGAAAATCACATATTGGAACAAGCCAGATGTACACTCATACAAATCGAATATGTGCCTTCCTTCCGGAATCCGCTACGTATCTCTTTCAAACTGCCAGGCACATACGAAGGTTCGGCTCTCCATTCGTACAGGGGTATGTGGAAGTTGTTCGTAATCACGGAAAAGTGTTACCACTTCCCCGGGCGTGATGGAGTGCGTGATCTTCAGCGCACAAGTCTTCGTATTGCTGATATGCGCGAAGCAGCTGAGCAGATAACGCCGCTCAGAGATAACCAGTGGACTGACAGAAGGAGGGTCACATGGAAGACCCTCTGAGGCCCGTGATACTTATCTCGTTATCGCGGATGCCCGATGGGCCGTGGTCCGTGAAAAAATTACTCGACACGCTCCTCTACTGCTCCAAGGACCAAAACCAAGATTGTAGCGGCGCTGATGGGAGTCGATATAGACCAAAAATATCACATAGCAGCACTCAGACAAACACAACTCCAGGCCAAAGGAAGACCAGGAGGATGCTGTTGTGAAAGAGGACTGTTTAGGAACATGGTTTAATAGAGCTCACTCGACCTTAATTATCAATAATTACAGCTAGAGAAATTAAATGTTCAGTCGGCGACCTATGGGTAAAAGCAAACAAGAAAAGGAGTTCAAGCTAGTTCTTCGTAAACTCCTTGTACTTCTTGCCAGGATCACTTGCCTCCGAGTCCTTCGAAAGATTTCTTGGACTCGAAGTGTGTTCTGATGCTGGTAGCAGATTGAAAATGAAATCATTGCTGCGACTTCCGGCAGCCACAGGGTGCTGATGTGGCTCACTAGGGCTTGGGAGTGGTCCAATAAGTTGCACTGAGCTGCAAGCTGTTGGTAAGTAGATGCACCGCGACAGAAAGTGGCCTCTGCGCGATCAGAGCTGACGTGAACAATTCACTGAAAAAACCACACGCCCTCTCGAAGACACGGCAGGCCAGCACAATAACTGCTGTCAAATCAAGTTTCCAGTCGGAATATTGGTAGCAAATCGAGGAATCTGAATATCTACCAGTGCGTGGACTCGGATTGCTACTAACACCTCTGGGTAGCACGGACTTGTGGCAGGGGTTCGGCGTAGCGCGAACTGTAACCGGGTGATACAGGAATCCCCGCAGCGTGACAACGATCCAAGATGACAGTAATGGTGTCCCCTTTCGAGTTGCAACTTGAACACATAGATCGCCTAAAAAGAGGGGGATCTCACGATTGAGCGGGCAAAGGGCTTCTACACAGCCAAGAATTATTTCATCGGCAGGATAACATGCTGCCATGTCCGGCGAAGTAGATAAGCATGGGTTTGCCTGGTGCAGTGTCCGAATCACCTGGGCCGTTGTTGACTCGGAGTAGGTGGCTACACAACAGGTCGAGCATTCCATTTCGTGTAGCTCAGGCTCCGTTGTCAACAAGAAGCCGAATATGGTACATGTACCGAAGCCAGCTGAAGTCAATTGGACCGTGTTGGTCCCGACAAACAGCCCAAAAACTTTTGCCTTCGAGATCCAACATTCGCACGATCATCGATCATTTGTCACAGAGGAAGTCGGAAGAAGTTCGAGAAGCTTATACACCTTACCATCTCATCGTCCGAACGGAGACACTTGGAGAACATATCAACCTTCGTCTTTCCGAATCGCAAGCAACATAATGCAACTCATACAAAGCAGATACACATTGCCCCTCCGAAAAAGTTACTGCCTTTCATTCTGCCATTCTTGCATGAGGATCGATGGCTGGCCCTCGCTGACGAGATCAAAAAAGAGAGAATCGAGCTTTCGTTCAAAGTTGCATATCGTAAAGATCAGAGACTGCGACTCATGGAGTCCAGAAGATACGACCTGCTATCCTGATTCGGCAGAGCCGCCTGTCTGGAAGGTCGGCGCGTGATATGCTCGCTGTGCGTGGAATGTCTTCAAGTTCTTTGCGGAGGGCTGAGAAACTCGGGGCTGTGTCACATCATATTCCCTCCAAAATGTTTGGAGCTGAAATGGCTGGTCTTGTAATACATTTATAAAGTGGCTAGATGGCGCACAAGAAAGGCCCTCCTCGCACTTTTGTCGGACTACGACGGGATCCAAGGGAAGACCGAACAACTCTGCGGCAACGTCCTCCGTTGATTCCATGCGGGTGATCAGGGGCAGATCAATCGCGTCGAGGACGGGTACCCATTCCGCATTTTCTGGAACAACGGCTTTCCGGCTTGATGGATACAGGATTAACAATGTCGCGGGACTGAAGAGGATTGCTCACGTCATTGGCCTTTGAGGTTTTGATGATGGTGTCACTGGTGAAGCAATGATCGCCACCTTCCCCATCCACAGAATCCTCCGGCGGGGCATATGATACTGGGGGGGACATTCGGGCACACGTGGCGGGGTACCCACCATCAATCATTTGTACAAAGGCAAATTCGAGAATAGGGGTTTTGCATGCATTATCTTCACATGAGCGACATCCAAACAATATACACTCAACAAGTCTACTGTTATCAAACAAGCAGGACACAGGTTTGGAGGGATCCAAAATGCGGAAACCCTCCCAAGTCAGAGGAAAGCTCGAGGGTAGCTGACATTCGTGCCCAACTTGAAGGTGGGACATGAACTGGCTAAACCACATTGTCACGGTAAACCGTCAAAGCTCGCTGATATTACAGGATACATGGAGGTTCGTCCGGGAGATCATCTATTTGCTAGGAGTCCTGTGGGGGTTCCCCGGGTGGAAAAGAGGATGTCCTGCAAATGTGGGCTAGTGGAGGGTAAGTCAATATAATATATCTACTAAGTAGTAGTATCTGCGGAAACGATTGATGACACCTTATTGTTATCAGGGATAAGGACGTGAAAGAATCCGATAAGGATGATGTGAAGGAAGACACGAACGGCGTGAGGGACGTAGTACCCAGACACAGGAATGAACGGTGAACAGAAATAAAACTCTCAGCGAAAGCACAGATTAGGAACACGTATGATGATGCGAGCGTGAAAAGTAAGTAAATTCAGCGTCGAGACTCGATATGGCTCACTGGCAGGAGTTGATTTACTACATAGATTGGCTTTCTTCGAAAATCAATTATATGTAGAAAGATCTGGCAAAACGAGACACTTGGGATGTGGTCGTTCGTAACCGCATGTTGCTGGTTGTCAGTGGTCCCTCATGATCAGTTCAGAAAGTTCAGTTGAATACCGCTACTAAGGCCTAGCGTTAGCGCTCGCTCGCTTTGTAGCCTCCTGACTATAATGTGCCAAATTTCTTGTTGACCAGAATTATCGACTAGATTATCGTGTACGATATACCACGACATGTCCTCATGATCAATGCATAAGTCGCCACAATTTCCTCGGCCGGAATTCGAAGACGCCACTCCTGACCCTACAAACAAGTTACAGGTATAAATCTGAATGAGTAGAGATCGTAACCCAGGTTCCGGGTCACACGAAACACGAATGAGCATACTTAGGCATAGATTGATGTATGTACTCTACAGAAGCATAGTGATGTGCGACAGATCCAAGTGATTATGAGCGATGGGTATGAGTAATGGTGAATAGTAGGATAGTGAATAGCTGTGGGTGGTATGTAGTACGAATAAAATAATGATAGTGATGTGCTTGTGCTTGTACGTGTGCATGTCCATGAAAACGAACGAAAGGCAAAGTCCTGTTGCAAAAAAAAAACGAAAGGTGATAGTCCGAAATCCCAGCAAGTCCGAACGAACGAAGGGAAAAAAGAGGGGATATTAGATGACTAGCATGTGAAGTAGAACCAAAAAAAAGTGTCCACGTTGGCCCAATGATCCAGGACCCAAAGATAGAACGAAGGAGAAGCGAATGAGTAAAAGAAGCAGCGAAGAAGATGAGGCCGGTAGCGATGGCGATGACCGAGGCAGGGTCAATTCCTTCTGCGGCTACTACCATCCATGCGCCCACCCCCAGTCAACGAACAACCCGGTCGTCAAACATCGGGCACCTGCTCACCCACACCTCTTCCTGCACCTCTCGGTGCACCATGCGCCGAATGTACCAACCTCCGGAAAGCATTCTGACCGTGATGATGGTGATGCCCAGGATTAACTCCAGTCCCATGCGCGTACCTATTACCACCCGACTCACACTCTCCGCCCCCGTCCCCATCCCCATGGCTGTCCTTGTCACGCCCTCGATCACGAACCTCCAGATCTTGACTGTGGCCTTTAGTAGCAGCCCACATGCGGCTCAGGAAACTCCCGCCACCACGATTTGAAGACGCAGATCCGGGGTTCGTCATACTCGGCATCGTTGTGCTCGCAGCTAAGCTACCGCCCTGACCCTGACCATGGCCGCCATGTATAATGGACACAGAGACGGCGCGCTTCGAGGAGTGGCGGCCAAAGATAGAGAGGTGGGTGTGGGTGTGTGGAGACGGTGCGGTGATGGTATTCACGGAGGACGTATCGGAAGGTTTACGTGACCTGCTCTGTTGCTCGAGGTGTTTGAACGCGTATGAGGCGACGGGGAGTGGACGGGATATAAACGTTTTTTTGGCGGTTGTGGTTGTGGTAATAGTGCTTTCCAGAGCGTCTATTGCTATTCGATCTGACGCGAGACCACCTGAGTCTACGTGTGCTTTGGAAGAGTGATCGTACACCCGCGCATTGGGCGCCTGCTCATCCTCGGAGTCTTCGGGGGTCGCCCATCCTGAGGATGAGGGGGAGGAAGAGCCAGTATCATCGAGAAGGGAGGCTATGTCTGACGAGGACGAGGACGAAAGGGAATCCGCACTAACAGCACTGTACATCGGTGGAGGCACGGCGGGGGTGCGCTTTGGCTGAGGCGGGTGTTGGTGAACACACAAGCGTGCGGTGGAGACGCGCTTGGGGACCGGAGTCGGCGAAAATACTTGAACGACGCGTTGGGCGGGCACGGGGATCGCGGGCGGTGGCGTAGGAGGAACCTCGACTTGCGCCTGAGCCTGTGCTTGCGCCTGCTGTGCCTGTTGCTGTGCTCTCGCGCGCCCCGCCTTGAGGACTCTACTCACCGCAGATGCTCTGGTGTTGTTGGCCTCCCTCGCGAGGGCATCAGTCGACATGAACGGTGCGAAAGCTCGGCATGCTTCTGCCTCGGTGAAGCGGAGATCATAGTCCAGGAAGTAAAGAAGCTGACTCTCCATGTTGTTAATCTCGGAGGTCTTGAACATGACCGCAGACTTTTGCCAATGACAGTTCTTGGGTGAGCAATCATTCAGATACTTGGCGGCGACGATGAGGGTGGCAAGGAAGACACGGTGCCGCGTACACGGCATGCCTGTGGAAGAATCAATGTCAGTTTGCCTGAATGTGGTCAAGTGGCGGTGGCTGACAAACCTTTCGACATGACGGGGACTCTTTTACGCAGCCGTTCGAGGTATATCAAGGTTGTTAGAAGAGTACCCACTTGTACGTTCGCACCATTCACCAAACAGATGATAAAGTCCTCCAGTGGGATGATTTTCCGGGCGGGCGGGTTCTCAAACGCCGCCTTGTGAGGCGGTGTTGTGAGGCCGCCCGTCGGTAGTGGGTCCTCGCCCTGTATCCTGATGACTTTAACGATTTGGCGAGCGATGTAGTTCACCATGGACCTCGACACACATACGCCAACTAGTCGGACGAGATGGGGGCTATGGGAGGGAATTGGGAGGAGAGAAGCAGGGTGGCGGCGGAGTGAGAGGTCTGACATGGGTGTTCGTAGAGAGAGGGGGGGGATTAGGATAGTTTTATGAGGAATGCCCGTCAAGGGATGTAGAAATAAAAGAACAAAAGAAATGGGAAGACTAACTTGCAGTTGGGTCGATCATAAAGGAGTCCGATGCCATAGCAAGTACAAACAACCCACAGACGCGCTCCTCGCGACGGGTCACGAGACTAAACATGGTTCTATCTTCTTGGATAACCACACTCTCCTTGATCTTTGGGGGCTGCTGCAGGTATGTTTCTAACCCACCTTGTTGTCGACTAACAAACTGGTAATCCAATAGCAACGCAATCACACTGGAACAACTAACATCTGGATACCCACAAGCAGGCTCACTCATCACATTTCTCCAATTTCTTGTCATCTCTCTGCATGGACTACCAAAACATGTTATTTGGACGCGTTACGGACCGCGCTTTAAGCCACGCAGGATCCCACTAACACCCTATCTTATTCAAGTTGCTTTGTTTTATTTCGTATCCCTGCTAAATAACGCTGCGTTTGCGTACCGTATACCCATGGCTGTTCACATAATTTTCCGGAGTGGGGGCTTGGTTATCAGTATGACACTTGGCTGGCTTGTCGGGAAGAAGTACGTCGCTTTTTCCTTTCACAGGAATGACCACAATACCGAATCAGATACACGCGTATACAAATCCTTTCAGTCGTCCTTGTCACATTCGGGGTAGCCCTCACGACCCTCTCTGCCACCGCCAATGCCGCTAGATCTAGCACGGAAACAACCACAATCGATACAAACCCATATACGTATGCAACAGGGATCGCCATCCTCTCGTTTGCGCTTCTCCTTTCTGGCATCCTAGGGCTAGTCCAAGACGAGACCTATGCCAAGTATGGACGCCCATCTCTCTCTAGGAACTCAAATGGCGCTGCAATGCCCCACTCGGCCAAGTCAGGGCAGCAAAATCACTCCGCAGTCAAGCCAGAACCCACAGGCAATGAATCTAGTTCGGCAGCCTGGCAAGAGTCCATGTTTTACTTGCATATCCTTGCACTTCCCCTGTTTATTCCCATCCGAAAGGACCTCGCATCGCAGTTAAATGCTATCAACGCCGGATCCTGCTTCACCTTCTCCATTCCTCTCTCAACGCCCTTTACCCATAAACCGTCCTTCACTTCCGTGTTTCCGTATCTCCATTCTTCATTTCTATATCTCAAATCACCCTTCATTTCCCTATCTTCCTCACAGATCATTATTCGCATCCCAAACACGTACCTCTCACTCCTCGTTAACACCCTCACACAATTGCTGTGTGTTGGAGGCGTGCACCGCCTCACGACACGTGTGAGTGCACTGACCGTTACACTCGTCCTCGTCGTGCGGAAGGCGGCGAGTCTAGTGCTGAGTGTAGTTGGTGTTAGCGTGTTGCTTGGATTGGGAGACAGAACCAGAAGCGGAAATCATGGTGAAAGGAGGGTGCATGAGGTGGATATTGAGATGATTTGCGTCGGGGCGACGATGGTGCTCCTTGGGACCGTTGGATATGCCGTCACGACCAGTGCTAATAGTAAGGATAAAAGAGAATAGCAATTCGGCGTTTCTCTTCGGGAAGCCCCGGCATGGCTTGAATGAAATCGAACACATGGCAACGACTTGAAGATAACATCGCAGTGCTCTAACCTTATGTGTATGGACACGTTGACTTGGAAAAAAAGGCTATGCATTTGGCTGACAATACTAGGCGCGCGAGTTGGTCAACGTTACGTCTGACTAAATAGGGGAGGTAATCTCGGATGTTAGGGAGAGATCCGGCGGAGTCTGAAGATCTAAACTTTAGTACGAGGCAAAAAAAGCGAAAGATCTATGGGAGTGTTTCGTTACATAACTCAGCTCGGCTTATTCACCTTCTTCTCACTCCTAGATCCTTTTGAATGTACTGCTCAAGTAGGTTAGTACAAAACGTGGTCACGAACGGGGCCATGCTGGCGATGCAATTTAGTTGTGCAAATTAGGAAATTCAGTTATCGATCATCGATCACCAATCGAGCAATTCATGCCCCAAGATCGCCAATTCGGCATTAAAACCCCGATCCACTCAACTTGAGACTTGACCTCCATCATCGAACATGCCAGCAGATCTCTCCGCACACCTTCGTAAGGCGTCGCGCAAAGTGACAGGTGATGATGACCTTGATATGAGGCGGGCTCGAGGCGAAGTCAGTCCTGCAAGTCATTTACACCCCACGTGTCTCTCACTAAAGTTGTCAAGATCTCTTGTGCTGAATGTCGACGGCATGTCTCACCTTTGGCGCGTCCTATGCGAGAAAATTTATTGGTTGTTACAGGCTCAAACTTAAGTGCGATAAAAAAATACCATGCAGCTCATGCAGTAAGCCAAGCATGCCGCAAATCCACACTCGGAAACATCACTGAAACCTCCGATTTCCTAGCTCGTCGAGGCTGCCCTTCCATTTGCCCCAATGGTAGTCTGTCGAGTGGACAAGGGACAAGGTTCGTACTTTCCCAAAAGAACACGCTTTCATCTTACACCAACCCCTGCATTCTTCTATCCCAGATATGTACTCGCCGACACCACACACCTCCACGCCAAGATTACGGAGATGGGGCACCGAATCAGACAGCTAGAGGACGCCATTGCGATCTTCCAATCAGGGGTCTCAACCGAAATACATCCTCTGCTTCGAGAAGAACTGCTTACTATTAAATTCCCTCCCGAGAGGGGTGCTCCATCAGATGCTCCAGACGATGCAAGTGATACAATCGATGCACTTGGTACATTGACCATTGGTGATCAAGGCGCGAAGTACTACGGGCCTTCTGCTGGGACTGAAGTACGTCCATCGTCAATGAACGATATTGATTTCTCTAATGAATATCTGTTTAGGCGTTGTTTTTGGTATGGATTTATATTGGTACGAACCGACACTGGTAACCATTTTCGATCAGGCTGGGCGTGAAATATCTACCGCGGAGCAAGACGAGACCCCGCGAGTGCCAGTCGAAATCACACGACTTTCAAAGTTTCCCTTCGGGGTCGAAGAGGATGTGGAGGGAGCTCTTGAAATAATTTTGCTCTATCTTCCTGTCCAAGCGCGTGCATGGACACTCTATGAAACCTTCATCGAACACGCCTCATGGATGTTCTGCCCATTGAATCGGGAGGAGATGGTCGAAGAAATCATCACCCCGATATACAAAGCCATGAAGGAGAGACAAACATCCGGATCAAAAGCAATACAATCAATTTCGCCTCATAAGTTGGCGGTGTTATTCCTCCTCTTCGCAATCGGTGCCCTGGTTGACCTTACTCAAGAGGCTTGTGAGTTTCTACGCTGTAGCATGAACACGAGCTCATCTTTTTGCTATTTACATAAGATAATGCGGAGTCTGAGCTGTACTATCACCTGGGTTCTGCTTGTCTTTCCCTCCGTCCAGTCTTCGACTCTCCCGAGATAGCCACTGTTCAAGCAGTCCTTCTACTGGGAAACTGTCATATCTGGGGAGGGAAAAACCATAGCATCGATAGCGGCGTAAGTATTCAGTCGATCCATCAGCTTGGACGACATTTATTACCTTTGTCTTAGTGGGCCATAATGTCCTTTGGTGCCAAGTTAGCGCAGGCTGTATGTAGATCAATCTTCCGAAGCTGCCATTAATTGATTTTCCCCCAGATTGGTCTCCGTCCGTGTGATACCTGTCTGCTCCAGAATTTTGACTGACCAAACATCTAGATCGAGATGGAGCAAGGTTTCACATGGACGCAAAAACTGTCCGACGCAGAAGATTTCTGTTTTGGGAACTATTCTCAGCCGATATATTCTCCGTACGTAATGTTCATTCAATCCTTGGCTAGGAGCCAATCGATCAATCAGAGTCTGTCGGTCGGTCGACCTCCGTCTATCCGTCTATCATACGTGGATTGCCAGTTTCCCGAAGATGACGAGGCATCCCTTGATGACAAAGGCAATGTCTGCCCAGGGTGTAAGCGCTTTACATCTCCTCCTTTCGCCTCTGAAGCGATTGGTTCCAGTCGATCGATGGAAATACGAGTTTATGAGAGACATAATCTCCAAAGTCACGGACCTTACACTGACCCCCAAAGTACAATATCAGGCTGTCTTAGACCTTGACCGTAAAGTCCGCGAGAAACCGTTACCAGCATATCTCAATAGCTTCCTCGGGTCCGAGGCTTGTAGTCCGTTGGTTTACTTGCGCAAGTGTTTGTTAGCGAACTACCGTGCTTCTAGTATGCCCTTTCCGCCTTGAAACCTGTATAATTCACTGACGAGCCCCCCAGCTTTAATGTTCATTCACAGAAGTTTCTTTGCGCAGGCCATGATCGATTTTCCTGCCAATCCCCTACGTAGTCCATATGCTCCATCATTCCTTGCCGCATATCGCTGTTCATCCGGAGTCATAAAGTCCACCCTATATCATTTCGAGAGATTTCCGGATCTCACTTGCAGGACATGGGGCGTTTGGACAATATGTGAGTAACACTTGCCTATGGTAGGTCATCGTCTTCTGACCAGACATCCTCCCACCTCGTACCAGTGTTTCCTGCGGCTGTGGGTGGTTTCTATCGTACCACACCATGTTATCACTGACCTTTTTGTCTAGATCATCGTTGGGTCGGTCGTTACACGATCTCCTGCTTCCAGCATGGCTCCTAATGCGTTTATTGAACTTGGATTGGTTATTGACTTATTCGAGAAGGGTGCATTGCAGTCCCGTCGCGCTCGAGATGGTCTGGTATGTGACCTGTCACTTCATACAGGACTTCCGAAAGTTTAGTGGATCATCTCTAACAGGCCATCCTGGTTAAGCTGAAGGAGAAAGCGTACCAGGCTTACTCCCAGCATCGAACCGGAAACCCAGCCCCAGGTACCCTGTTGGCTGGGAAGGCTAATCTAGCAGATGACGAACTCGCTTTATTCGGGGGTCAAACTCAGGTCATAGTCAGCAAGCTACTCTCAAAACCGCCTCCAAAAGGGAGCCAGCCTCAGGCTCCTTCTCCGCCTCTCTCCACATCAAGCGGTGGGGATAGCGTTTTTAGCCAGGCTTCAGCTGAACGAATGCCCGACGTTCATCCCGCCCTGGTGGAGTATCTCTCTACGTTCCCACCCGAATTAGCGGGCGGCAGTCCGGATATGTCATTATTCTCTCCTGGTTATGTCCAACGGGACGTTCCAACGGACACAACTTTCCCACAACATGACTACACCGCCCAAGACAATCCAAATATGCAATTCGCTTGGCCGCCTCCGCCGTCGCATCCCACGACTGCACCTCCTGACTATACATCACCTCAGATTCCCTTTGAGACTTACGTGCCATTCATGCAGCCCTCAGAATTCGGGATGACACAATCGAAGGGCGATTTGCTGGAGGGAAACGTTTTCGATTTTGAGATGATGCCAAGTACAGATACTGGTATGGATGAACAGTGGATGACCTTTATGCGAGATACGGGTTTATTTGACGGAAGTCTGAATGGTTCAGGGTTGTATGGTATGACTGAGAATATGCCTTCCATCTAGAAACCGTATGCCCTTCAAATTTAACGTAGTGTAGTATCTATATGTATCTATAGTGTCCAGGGTATTAACCACTTGTAGTATTGTTTTTACGACCGTTGTCGTCTTTGCTATTGTATTAGTATTGTAGTCGTGTCCGTCGTCGTCTCTCACGGTAGTAGTATCATAGCTATGTCCGATTATTGTATTATGTCCGTCCTTTACAAATAGCGAACGCCTGAAACTAAAGAGGACTAGGACAGGAGCTGGGTCAGTAATGGGCTGCTTTGCGTGCGATTCATGTCCATTCTGGACATGCGACAAATCATGTTTTTAGGATGACTCCGAGGCTCACAGTGAATTTGAAATTCAGGTGACAAGGACAAGCAACACCGGGATCGCACGCACATTCGCCTGTGTATGAAGCTTCGCCAACTCTGTCTGACTGTTGGGTCAATAGCATTCAGTGGATTTTGGAGCAGTACAAAAAGTGGGGTGCCAGCAGTGTCAATCTGGTTTATTATGCAAAGCACTGTAAACAAAGCGCGTTCGGGCAGGGCGTGTCGGCCTGATATTGGAACGGAACTAACCAGAAACGCAGCCGTTGTCTCTCCTGGGCCACACTAATAGTGTTCAGTCGAGACTCGAGACAGACAAGCCTCTACTGCGAATATGTAATGCATGCACATTTTTTGTGTTCTCTACAACAATTGAATGCCTTTCCCTAGAATATGAAAATTGCCGATACGTTGGAAGGAATACCGGTTGATTTTGAAAGTCGAATTCAAAGTAGAAATCAGGAGGCCAACAATGCCTAGGCATGTCAAGGAACATCCATCGAAACGCGTGAATCAGAATAAGGATGGTTCGAAACCATTTTCACGAAAATTCACGAATATAGATGAGATTCGTTCCAGTCTACGTTCTCAAAACCAGGACGAAGTAGTAACGGGTGTGTTCTTATCTACCATCGCGGTTGCTACTTTCTGAATCTGTATCGTAGCGTTGACGATATTGAGGAATCAGTTATCTAGAAGGTCAGATGAAGATGTGCTTTCTCTGCAAGACGAAAGATTGTTGCTCGCTCAGCACTGGATGGAGAATGTTCCAGGAGCTCACGATATCTTTGGAATCTGGGATGGAGCAAATCCTGTGCGTGCATTCCTATCAAGTACTATGCAAGCTCCTTAACAATTTTTTTTTGCTTTCTATAGCGACAAACATCGCTTCTCGCATTGGTCGTTGCTGTCTTGTCCTCGCTGCTTACGCTGCTCTCCTCCCATTATGCATTCCATTCACTTGGTCAACCTATCATCAAGACCCTTCTCACACCGCTTTATATTCGACGGCTTAACTCGTACGTGGGTGGTGCGCACAGCGAATTAATCTTGGTGACGTTAAAGCTCTTCAATGGTATGTCGTCGTTTGCTGGTGGACGAGAAAAAATGGCCGTCTTAGACTCTGTTGGATGGGAGATCAAGGTCTGTGTTTACCTCTAATCGTATCTACCTATAGCTCTTACGCATCTCTAGTCATTGCCGAAAATCTTGAACATGCGACGGATGTCGAAAAAAGGAGATTCCCCAGATCCTTTAGCGAAACCAGGTGTGTATACATTCGTTGACTTAATGGTCTGGTTTCTCAGTTTTGAAAAGATATTCGCACCCTTTATCTGCTCTTCATCCTCTCCTTTATCGACGAGAATAGTCCCAGTTCAGTCAAAACCACTTTCATTGAACAACACCGAGAAGCATTCCTGTCCATATTTAAAGGCTTGATCCAAGATTCTTATCCAGTTGCACGGAGAGTGCTCGAGGTTTGTTGGAGCGGAATATGGTCAGACCTCAAGGTAAAACGAACCTTGAAGATTACCCTGTTCAACGAAACCACCATATCCCATGTGAGATTAAATAGTCCTTGTCTAACGACTGCATCTGACGCTTGTTTTAGATTTTAAAGTTGTATGATCGTACAGTTTCGGAGGACGACAATTCCGAACACATACCGGCCGACCTCGTCCATCACTTCTTGTTGGCTATTTGTACGCGCCCTGGTATAGGTATCTGCTTCAAGGATCGTGGCTGGTACCCGCGTGAATCCGAGGATGATGGTGACCATAACGTAAACGACGATGAGAACGAGTCGACCTACAGAAAGAACGGGAAAATCTATAACAAAATCCTTGCCAATATTCTCAAGACGCTCAAGGTCAACGAAGACTCCAGGCAGCAAGAGCTCGCTCTCAAGATCATGTCTGCCTGCCCCGAACTTGTTGCCGGGTAAGTTTACAATCTAACCTCTAATATCAGTCTCTTATCGATCCATAGGTATTGGTCGGGAGCAGCCCTGACTCTTGAACCTCGCCTTTCTACTAAATGGCTTGCAAATATATCCTTCTTCGGCGCAGTCATCTCCCTCCCTGTGCCGTCATCCACCTTCCACCTCCCGAACAGCATCCTCTACCAACCGGCCCCGCCGCCCCTGTCTGCAATCATAGAGAACATCTTCCCATCCGTAAACACAAAAGCTCACTTCTCCAAAGGCCTTCAGTCCAGCTCCGGGCTCGTTCAACACTGCACAGCAATCGCGCTTGCAAAATGTTTAGCGAAATTCGAAGAGGTCGTACGTGTTTTCCAAGAAATTGAGGATCGACTTGGGGAAGATGAAGCGGAGGGACAATGGCGTAGGAGACGAAGGGATATTGAACGGGAGGCCCGAAAGCGCGTGCCCGACTTCCAAGTCGTGGTAGCATTCTCGCAGCAGAAATTAGGAGATGGCCAGACGGCACCGCCGAATCCGACAAAACAAGCCTTATTGTCAGAGGCTGCGCAGCGATTGTTGTGGATGTATCATCAGTGCTTGCCTTCCGTTGTAGCTGAGGCACGCTTCGATGTCGGAAAAGTCTTGCAAAACTTCTCACTGGAAATAGTAGTCGATGCTCAGCAGGACGAGTCTCTCGGTGTTGCTACGAAGCTTCATATGGTGCGGCAGCTTCATGTCCTAAGACTGTTAAAGGAAAGTGATCAGTTTAACTGGTCGGGGAAGATGGGTATGAATTTAATTGTGATTGCTCTCCCACGTATGATATTGATTTGCGATTTTCAAAGGTTCGTCATCTCGTAGCTATCTTGCCGCGCTTCTCAAAGCATATGCCGGCTCCGACATTCCAGCGATTAAAACGGCCCTACGTGACTTGCTTCAACATGCCCTTGTTGAAAGCATCATGTTCCAAGACCAGCCCGACGAACCCCACCTCTGGCTAGCCTCCCTACCAACTTCAAGACGTGATCCAGGCACCGAGTCCCTTGATGGAGCCTCTCTTACGGATGAAGCTGAGAGCGTCATCACATTTTTGGATGACTGTGTTCAACGCTGCCTGAAAACTCCGTATCGCTATATCGAGGAGCTCTATGGCATGGGCAGTACCACAGACTCGTACAACCAGTCACTCGACGTGTATCCCAGCCCTCTGCTTATGACTGTCCTCGAACAACTCAGCATTAAAGTCGAGAAAAAGTCCTTATCACCTTCGGACACTCTTGCGTTGGCGACTTTTGTGCGCAAATTGGTCGTGAGGCTGATTACCAAGTTGCACAACTGGAAGATCTTGCTTGCTGTCGCGGGAAAGATAGATGGCATGCTAAATAGAGATCGCTTGTTCTCGGATTATCCGATTATTACCGCGGCTGTTCGTCGGGAGGTCGGGTTGCTTTGGGCTTGTTTGCAGCCTACCCTTGACCCACCGACACCGTCTGGGCCTGCGCCGCTAGCGATTCAGGTCTTCCTAAATCAAGTGGAGCAGATACCAGTTCGTGAGTCATCTCAGTCACTTTATTTATCGGAACGTCATTGAGTACTGTCGCCTTCTAGCTCCCTCAAAACATGCTCGCGTCGTTGCAGCATACGAACTTATCGACTGGTTACGGTTGATTGGGCAAGCTCTTTCCACCACGGAAGTTCGACGAGTATCTGCCATTGTCGTCAAATTCCATATCCCTTCGTTGCTGGAAATTGGGGAACATCTGGATCCTACGCAGGTGTCATTTTGGGATGCCCTAGATCTGGTTTCGCGGTACTCTGAACTGCGGTTGTAGTAAGTCATAATCTTGTAGGTGTTCTAGGTTCTCACATGGGTCTCTTCAGTTTGTCGTTTGATGTTTTGTTCCGTCATTCCAGCGAACGTCAAATCACGGATGCTGCCTGCCGAAAGATTCTCGCTGATAGCGCGTTGATGGATACACCTTCTGTTGTCGACGTCAAGAGGGTGGTTTGCCTCATTGAACATCGCTTATCATGTTCCGAAAGCCGAGACTATCTGATCCATGGATTGTTAACATTCTTAGCATCCATAATGGAACGCTTATTATCAACTATGTCACCCGGGGATGTCCTTGCTTTGAAGGAATTCATTTTCGTTCGTCCAGGGATTATCAAAACTAGTCTCATGTCAGAAACTCTCTCGGACCTGGTTCGCGAAGGTTGGTCCCTTACCTTTGCGACTCTTACCTTTGCTGACCGATCTTCAGGGTACCATCAACTCGTCAAACTTGTCCTCAACCCTCGAAGTGAAGATGATCGGATGTTAGTTTCTGATATTGGCGATCATTGGCTAGAAATGATAAGGGCTTCTTTAGGATCTGACAATAGTCAGGTGTGTTTCTCTCTCTACTTCGTTCATTGTTCTTTGCCTCACATGCGATGGTTTGAGGCTCCTTTTGCTTCAGTATGGACGAAATACTTTCGGTCTTCGGATCTCTTTGGTCTGTTGGATATGCTTGGATCAGGCACCGAGATGACGAACTCTTCCACGTCGGACTTGCTAGAGGCTGTTCTTGCTGCTCTGCAATCAACTGTTTCGGATTCCCAAGTCGCCCTCATAGGGCGGCTACCTCGACTACTGGCATTGAGGCCCTTCCGTGATTCGGATGCACTGGAGGAGCTGATAGCCGCTGCTGTGGAGGCATTTCTACCAGCGTATTGTAACGGGCAACCACCAAACTGGGAAAAGTTCGTTGAGCCTGCCATCGTTCCCTTCATCAAGCAGTCAGAAGTACGATGGTCTCGCCATCTGGAACCACTGTCAAAGAACCTCCCAATCCAATCCTTCCTGACACAACAAAAATGGTCAACATCAACGTCCAAGATTATTTCAGGTCTTATCTATCGACGGGCACTTTCACCAGACATTTTCTTTTCGTGGCTCAGTACGGACCACTGTGCTGGACGTGAAACCCAGCATTTTACCTCCGTCTTGCAAGCCTTCCTCGAGACACATTCCTCAGAAACCAGCGAGTTACCAAATCCAGAGAGTGACGTTTGGAAACACCATTTTTCTCGGCTTACGACAGCTGTTGCGGATGAGAGTCTATCGCAGGGATCACGAATGACTTCTGGTTCATGCATCTACCTCCTGCTCAAATTAGCCCCCACTAGGGCTGAAGAGTTCGCTGCGGTTGTCCTCGACCAACTTCAAAAAATGCCTGTTACGTCTCTAACGGCTGAGATATTGGCCGTTGGGTGTCGCTTGCATGCGACTAGTCCTAGCAGCGGCAAGCTTCTCGTTACCGGGTTAGCGGATCATGGAATACAATGGGCTGTAAGGTGTTTTGCCGAGGACCCCGACGGCTCGTGTGATGACATTATTGAAGAATTGGGTATGTGAATCTCTTCTGCATCCGACTCTGACTTTCAGTTGTTGATTCATCATATCAGCATCCGTTGTGCGAATTGCATCTGGTATCAAGTCTCACCTTGTGGAAACGTTGGCGGGAGTTGTCGCTCGGAATCAATTATCGAATGTTACTGCTCTCGAGTTAGTGGCAGCTCTACTGGGGGTGGTTTCCTTAAAGGTGAGTCCTAAAAGCAACAATGAAACAAATGATGGTTTATGATTACGCATAGCCCGCTGTCGTGAACCGTCTCTTGCAAAGTATCATCCAACACCCCCAGTTCTTCAAGCTTTCCGCTATCCACGGATCGGCCCCTCGGGGTGCTATTGTTGGCTTGCTACACGTCTTGTTCAATCTCCATCCAGCAAATACATGCCAAGTGACTCACGTAGAGCCTTTGGTCCAAATCTATCGTGGAACGCTTTCTTGTGCCGATGGTCAACTGTTGTCCATATTTCGCTTGTTTGAAACACATCGAAAGGCTTCAATTGCTTCCCTTCTCGCTCGATGGTCGCCGTCGTATAATCAGTCATCATCGACCTCCCTTGAAGCCATCCAGAGCCTGGATCCTACCGTGGTGCTACGCACATGTCTCAACTTTCCCAGATGGCGACGCCTCGAGGAGCCAATGACAGAGATGGCCTCGGCTCACGATGCACAGCTATATGATCCCTTGTTTTTGATGTTGCTTTTTGCACAGACACTCGCCGAGAATCCCCCATCTTCGGCTTTTGCTTGGGTTGAGCTCTTCAGGACGAATATCGTCAGCTTGTTAATCAAAGCCTTGTCTTCCAAATGTGGTGGGATCCGGGAAGTGGCTTTGTGCCAAATTGCTGCCTTGTGGCAACATCTGGAGGTAATGCATTCGTGATGTATTTACTCTTGATACTGATAATGGGTGGATTACAGGCCGCCGACTTGCAAGAAAAACCACATGTCCTCCACATCTTGTCCATGTTGAAGGATGTGCTC
Source organism: Tricholoma terreum (assembly GCA_003316345.1). Lineage (NCBI taxonomy): Eukaryota > Fungi > Basidiomycota > Agaricomycetes > Agaricales > Tricholomataceae > Tricholoma > Tricholoma terreum. The sequence goes on from QFEU01022133.1 coordinate 23,981, forward strand.
CCATCCCCTTCTGAACCGGAAATCCCACCTCTACGATTACCATCGTACACCACACTCGTTCTCGCGCATGCATTACGAGGCGTGTTTTACCCTTCAAACTTCATCTATCCCTTGACCGCTCGGTTCCTGTTGCAACGTCCAGAACTGGATACGAGTGACGTTCCGATGCTATACAATATGTTGTATAGCAGTTCAGATGACTGGAAGAAAGAACGGGGATGGATCATTCGCTTCCTTTCGGATGGCATGATGAGTACCGAAGATTGGCGTGTTCTCAAACGGAGGCATACGTGGGATTTATTAGCCAGCCTGTTCCAGAGCTCAGAAACTGACTGGCCACTACGAAAGGGTATTTTCGAGGTAAGCATTTCTAGCGCTACACCTTTCGAGAGAGTTGTTCATTCGGAGAGCCAGGTCCTCGCCAACCTGACATGCAATCCGCAAGCGACGACGTCGCTGATTCTCAGATCAGGGCTTCTCTCCTGGATAGAAATTCAGTTGATCATGACTCGTCAGGTAACTGATGGGGTAGCGTGGGTCAAAATTCTGGACAACATCATGACCGTCGTCGATCCAAACAAGATTGAAGGATCCACGAACGGGGAATGGCGTTCGGTAATTTGTCGATGTCTTTCCATGCTGTTGGATGATGACAAAACTTGTACGTCCTGCGTCTGTTGTTTCTGTCGTTCTTGCGCTTATCGATTCTGATGCCCCAGTGAATACCATGGGGATATTACCTTTTGTTACTCGCGCGATTCTGAGGCTTAGTTTATTATCTGGACCTCCCGTATCGGGGCTCATTTCGCTGCTGAATAACGCTCTGGAATGTCTAGAACGCATGGAAACGACTGTGATGATTCCAGCCTCGACAACACGACAGCTGTCAGCCACCTTGGTTTCTTGCGAACCTCTTTTTAGAGCGTGCGAGATACATGAGCCCTATCCAGAGCGCGAGCCATTGCAGACGTGGGGTTCGTGTGTAGAAGATCTCTGGCGTGCCACGATGACCATGGAGAATAACCACCCTGTCTGGGATGTGTTGTCTAGTCGCTTGTTACTTTGGAGGGCAGCTACTGGTTTGAACTCTTCGCCAATGGGGGAATGGGCGAGAATGCAGGTAGTTTGTAATTTGTATAATGGGTGATGGTCCTATCTGTATAAATACCTCTATTCTCGACACATTCAACTGTAATGCTTCTCCTTGATCGCCAAACTCCTCTCCGTAGTCCTCCCAACGAGTTTGTCACTAGAATTTCATTGATTTAGCTATGCCTTGCAGTAGAGAATAATGTAGATACATGGTCTTCAAGACCCAGAAATATTAGTCGGTAGTCTCTTGAAACTAGATACTAAGAATTGCCTACCGGGAGATCGTTACTGTTAACTGAATGTTAACTGTGACATGGGTGGGGTTGTCTGCATTTCCCTCAACTGCCTGGGGTCGTTCCACAGATCATCTGTCATGCATGTCATGGGCCAATGCAGCAAGTGATGGGAGGAAGGAAAAGAGAATTGTGGGTTAAATAGCTGACATGGCACACATAAATTAACATCCCGAGAAAGTATCCTACACCTCCTCTGACATACATGATGTTACGG
>QFEU01022137.1:0-11906 GCA_003316345.1 Tricholoma terreum
AGATAAGGAAGTTACTTGTGCGTAGTTTCCCCAAGGGCCCGCTCGCGAAGATTGCATGGTGAGAGAGCGAGATGAAGTTGAATTTGGGACTGTATTTATTCAGTCTTCATCTTCATACCCATACTGTCGTTCTTACATGCACTGACAACTAGCAAGGATGCATTTGTAATTTAGACATGTATGTACATACCAAAATAGAACCATAACTATTAGTATCGATACCAACGTCCACCACGATTTTGAAGACAATCGTCCCAAATATTAATGTTATGGACATAGCCCGTACGCGTGTGAAGTCCAGATGGTAATAACACGATCCAGTCGACTGCTCCCCCCTGCCGCACGGCAACGGCATTTGTATGTCCCATCATCCACACTGGCAGGTCCGACATTTCAATATCCTGTTCCATATGACGCGAAATATAATGACAAAAATTATAGTGCAAAATTCTTGCACTTCTGGCCTAACTTTTTAAAACACTCAAATGTCTTCCCACTTCAAGTCTGTTAAGCATACTATACTATCTCAAGATTATATTAATGATTTTTCCTTATTTTTTGAGGGAGGCTAAGCAGACTTGTACCGAGATGCAAAAAGGGGTTACAAATCCCTGCCAAATTTGGTGATCTTTTTGATTCTTGCAAAAACGAGGTTTTTCTTCACTCTCTATTCATACCGGACATACAAAGCCCTGGGTCTGAAATATGTATATTAGATATGACACCCATATGAAAATTCAACGAAGGGAGAGGTCGATGCTGAGCCACTTAAATGACCAATCTTCCAGTAGTGACATCCTCATGACATGCATGGGACTGGGAATCACAGTGGCTGAGGATTGGACACCCAAATCCCAGGCCTATCCACACGCAGCGTCGAGCGTCAAATGGGGCGCAAGTTACGTGTTGTATCTCATCAACGCCAAATTCGATGTATTTGCGATGCGGTTTCTACGAGTAAAGTCAAGAAACGAGGACTATCATTTACAATCTTAGTACAGATGACAGTTGATAATGAGAGTCGGATTAGGATCCACCAATTTCACAGGTAGAGTATAGGAAACTTGACAAAGATGTGGTTCTGATCACCGACTGGAGCTCCCATCCGGTCGCCTCTCCTAGTTCTCGGAAGTCCCTTTCAGTGCGCTCCTTGCCGTTGTAAAGGTTCAGCATCTCATAATGGAAAAAAATAATCAGTCAGTTTGTTCAACATCATTCAGGCTGGATCAAACCTGGAAGTCCATGCGAGTTGCGAAACCGGCACCAGCGATGCCGAGACAAGGGAGAAGGGGATAAGGAACCTTGTTTCCAGAAGCTGAGGTAATAGATGAACTCTCGCACGTGTGTACGGCGAGCGAGTCGAACATAATCAATTTGGAAGATGGGTCGGCAGCGTCACGTAGATGTTTGAGAATAACCTTTGCGACCTCATCAGGCCAATCGTGCATGATGAAGCGCAGTAAATATAGCCCTGCGCCTTTGACAGGCTGTGGACTGAAGAAGTTGTGGACTGAAAATACATAAGTTCACTAATGATCCCAAAGCAAGTGCATCTGAATTTACCCTGGAGTTCCACTTGGCCACTCTCAAGAGCATCAGGAGCGGCTTGACCCCAGAACTAGAACGAATAAGATAAAATTCTGATTCGCAGTAGATATGTTTACCTGCTTCCCTGCATCAATCGACTTCTCAAGATCCTGAACGACGTAACGATGATGAGGCATTTCTTGATATAGGGCATGGGTCACTGTTCCGATACTGCCTCCGACATCTACGATAACATCGTCTTTCTTGAGAGATGCAGCCGAAACGCCTATCCAAGTCACAATCAAAACGAATTTACTTGGTCAAGGAACTATCAACCTACCGTCAATCAAGACCGCCTTTACAAATAGTTGTTGTGCACCATCCTTCATAATCACACTGAAGCGTTGAGCCCGCCATTTGTTTTCAGGTTCTTCGTACCAATCCCACAGCCTGGCCTCAGTCTTGAAAGCGATATTGAAAGGAGCTGCATTTGGTCCAGGATTTTGCATAAACGAGGACAGGAAGGCACTGCTTTTCAAGGCTTCATCGCCACTTTTGGTGAGAAAATAATCAGAAAGGTTAAGAGAGTTACGACAGAATGTCTTACGATCGGGAAATGATTGCAGGAAACGGTGCCTCGTCGAAACGTGCGATCGGGCTGAGATGAAGAAATTTGACAAAAAGTGCACATAAGCACGCTATTGACTCACTTGGCGCGAATCTCTTCCAAGCTTTTCGCTTTTGTGAGAAGGGACGAAAGACGATTATTCGCGAAGACATCGGGGCTGACTTCTTTGAAGATATGACGCATTGCAAGGAAGCGAAGGACCCTCGCTGCCCTTTTAGTCAGTGATGAAAATCTAAGTCATCGAGTACTACGTTACCGATATACGAAGCGTCAACACCGCTCTTAGCCGCAATATCTTTGACATTCAATCCCTGCCGTCCAATGTCAGATGGTTAGATCTCTTGAAGAATGGCAAAGACGTACGGCAGCGCCAGCTTCTTTCAAGATATCGGGAATGTTTGTATCGACCACAAAAGCGGAAGTCGCCGTCCCATACATTCCTGATGACAGCTCCAGGAAGGTCTCAAAGGGTGAACGCACCATAGCCAAGATTTGAGCGGCAGCGGCAGCAATCAAAGCCTTGCGTTCAACCAATGAAGGATCCACATCTAGAGGAGATCTAGAAGGCTGTGAGGGATCGTCAAGGCTTGGGAATTGAAGTCCTTTCTGTGAATATGCTTTCGTCAGGACATCCACCTCGGTCGAGATGATGTTCGCTAAGGCAGTCAAGGGACACTGGGCCATGACACCTTGCAATTGTAGAACTGTCGTTACGGCTTCGCTTGAGCCGGCTGAGGTTTTTAAGGATGCTTCACGAAAGGTCCAAAATGAGACTAGCCATTGATTTTTGGTGTCCAAGTCCAGAATGAGCGTTTCGTTGACACTTATGACCAAACTTTGGCACTCGCGAGCATGTGAATGATGTGATGGAGGACAGTGCCGGATGGCATTACTTGGTAGTTTCAGGTTTGTTGGCTCGTGGGGGCAGATAAGTAGGCCAGACGACGCCTTTAGTTTTAATTTGAAAGTATCAAACGTCACCATCTTAATCGATCGTGGATTGCATCTGTTATCGCACATCTATGTCTGACACCACGACTTTGACGTTATTCGGCTACGCGTCAGAACAGGTTCCAATGATGAGGGAAGGCAGATAAGTGCTTGATGTATCAGAAAAGGACGGCATGAAACAGAATTGAACGTGGCGTGGGTTCGTCGAAGGTGCAGCCTCCCACATGACGGGAGACTACGCCGTACAGTAACTAACTTACTATACCATTGATGCAACATTGATGTCCCCTTTTTGGGACAACACGCTACCTTGAGTGCATAAAACGGTCCAGCCTCCGCTGTATTTCTGAGTGTTCCAAGAGAAATCAAACAATTTTACCAGTTGACCTTCCCTTTCTAGCGCGTTATTAGCATATGATCAATGCTGCCCTGTCCCGTAGTTAAGCCAAGTTCTGCGGTTCTGCCCACTGCCGGCAATTGCCAGTTTGGCTACGTTATGTTTGGCTAACAAGCTACTGCAAAGCACTGCCAAAGCTATTCACTGTGGTTCATACCCTTGGCTTCTGTTACTTACAGTGCCTCGCGAATGAAGTAACTAATATATTCAGGAATGGACAAAGATAATCGGGATGACTTCACTTTTGCGAGACTCTCGCATCTCAAGCTTCCAGTAACATTCAGAATGTAAGCTTACTCTTTATCTCAGCTTTATACCATCCCAACAGACATTTAGATCCCAACTAGAGGGTATAAGACGCCCTCGACCATTCACAGAGCTGTTGGAGAAGCCTGAGCTACGGTTTCACGGCGTGCAGCTTCCGTGAGTGTCGCTGTGCACTTCACTTTGAAGTCAAGCGATAACTTTTGGCTCAAGAACGCTTTCAGATCTATATGTCACTTGTCAACTAATCGCGGATAATAAGCCCTTGACGATACCTTTCCGCACGTCCTTCAAAGCGTTCAAGAACAACTACACGTGAGTCGGGACCGGTCAGGTTGTGTGGCCTTGAAGCTTACCGTCGTCCTAGTTGGAACGAGTGGATAACGCTACCCATTCGTTACTGCGACCTCCCCCTCAACTCGCAGATTACTTTCACGGTATGGGATATCGGAGGTCCTCGGTCAGCTGTTCCAGTAGGTGGCTCGACGTTTCGTCTGTTTGGTAAGAAATGGCAAGTATCACGGTTACATTCGGGTCCGTCGGCTCAGACATCCTTTAGGACTTTGCGGCGAGCTAAACATCGACTGATGTTGTGGCCTGGCATCGAGGCAGACGGATCCATCGAGTCGACTACGCCGAGCAAGCTAGAGACGCGAGACGAGATGGGACGGCTAGAAAAGGTGAGCGTAGTCTCTCAAACCAAGTGCCAGTATTTGATACCTCGATTCTCAGCTTGTGAAGAAATACGAACGTGGTGACCTCCCTAAATCGGACTGGCTGGATAAGATGGCATTTCGGAAGATGGAAGAAATTCATGCGGTAAGTCGTTCCTCGTCTCACCACATGCTCCTCAATGTTTACTAAACCCTGAATAGGCGGAAGCAGAGAAGTCTGAAAACCTCTTTCTGTACATTGATCTACCCCGTTTCGATTTTCCCGTTATATTCAGCGAGCCAGTAAGTCTGAATAGATATCTATCCATCTATGCTAATCAGGTTCCAGGATCTACCCATGCAGCCATCGACATCCTCGGTACAAATACCGACTACTCAAACACCCACAGCGGCCTCCATGTCTTCCTCATTCGCCCCAGATTCCAATCTATGGACCGTCATAGATCCCGACGTTGCTCGTGAGAATCCGGTAGAAGACAAGCATCGCAGACTGGTCCGCAGTCATAGAAGCAGTCCGTACGACAGGGAGCTCAAGCCCAACGCCAAGATCCGTGATGAGCTCGGCGTAAGTCATCTGTAGGCTAGCTTGCTTACGCCATCTTACGCTTTATGTAGATGATCCTCAACTACTCCCCTAGCCAGCCCTTGAACTCGGAAGAGAAAGATCTGATCTGGAAGTTCCGGTTCTACCTCGCACGGGATAAGCGAGGGCTCACTAAATTCCTAAAGTCGGTTACATGGCGTGACCCATCAGAAGTGAAGCAGGCGGTGGAGGAACTACTACCACAGTGGACGGAAATTGACACGGATGATGCACTCGAGTTGCTGGGGCCGGGGACTGTCGATTCACGAGTCAGAGCGTTTGCAGTGAAGCAGCTCACGAGGGCCGACGATGATGTGCGTTTACCCTTTGTTACTGTCTGCATTATACGGTTAGGTTAAAACAGCAGTCATAGGAGTTGATGCTGTATCTCTTGCAGCTGGTGCAGGCACTCAAATTTGAGAGCGCGGCTAGTGAACAGCGCTCGGCGAGGTCGACAACTAGTGCGATTTCGTATGATGATAGCGGGTTGACGGATTTCTTGATCGCGAGGGGTGTGGCAAATCAGGTGCTTGGGAATAGACTGTATTGGTATCTCATGGTGGAAGTTGCACTGGAAGATCGGGTGATGGCGAAGATGTATGGGCGGGTTGTGTTCAAGTTTATGAACAAGATTTTGGAGGTACGTCCTTTTGTATGATCTAGCCCTTCGGACTCTTATTGAACTTTCTTTGCTAGGCAGACAACGGTTCAGAAAGACGAGAACTCATGCGTCGACAGGGTCTCTTGATTGACACTCTTGCGAAACGCGCAAAGGAGCTGCGGACATCGAAAGATCCCCGTCCGAAGAAAATTGAGAAACTACATTCCATCATCTCCGACTCCAAGAACAACCTTTCGTCCATGCCACCGCTTCCCCTACCCCTCAATGCGCGCATAGAGATTACTGGGATCATTGCGGACAAATCCTCCGTCTTCAAATCCAACCTCTACCCACTCCTCCTGTACTTCCAGTGCGTCGACGGGTCCGAGTTTCCGGTGATTTTCAAAGATGGGGATGATATGCGGCAGGACCAGCTAGTGATCCAACTGTTTACGCTCATGGATCGACTCTTGAGGAAGGAGAATCTGGATCTGAAGCTGAGCCCCTACAACGTGCTTGCGACAGGCCCCCTACAAGGTATGGCTCAATTTATCCCAAGCAAGACGATTGCGGCGATCGTGAGCGAGCATGGGAATCTGCTGAATTATATGAGGGTAAACAATCCGGATGAAGGGAGCGTGGGTACGAGCGGGGTGGAACCAGGAGTCATCGATACATTTGTGAGGAGCTGCGGTGTGTAGGTTATCTTTAAATCTGGGGTGATGACCTGATCTATCTTTACAGCGGGGTATTGTGTTGTTACGTACCTGCTTGGCGTAGGTGATCGGCATCTAGACAATCTTCTGGTGGCCCCGGACGGTAAGTTCTGTCTGTCAATGCATGATCTTTTTGGAACTGTTCAAATGACGCTTATCAGGTCATTTCTTCCACGGTATGACTTGTTCAAATCATCTCTCCGCAATAGGCCCCTGATTGACATCTCCGCAGTTGACTTCGGATATATCCTTGGGCGCGATCCCAAGCCCTTCCCACCACCTGTAAAAGTCTGTAAAGAGATGGTCGATGGCATGGGGGGGGCACAATCCCCGCATTATGCACGTTTCAAGAACTTTTGCTTCACAGCGTTCAGCATCCTCCGGAAGAGTGCGAACCTGATATTGAACTTGGTCGCGCTGATGGTGGACGCGAATATCCCGGACATCAAGCACCGGGATGTTCATGAGCAGATACAGGAGAAGTTCCGGCTGGACTTGACGGAAGAGGAGGCAATCAAGCATTTTGAGGCGTTGTTGAATGAGACGTCGTATATAACGGTCGTTTTGGATCGGATACACGATTTAGCACAGTATTGGAGGAGTTGAGTATATAGTATTAGTAAATAACAACAATCACGGTCACGGGACCACGGTAATCATTTTTGGAACACCCTCGCGCGACGCGCCCATTCTCTTGCGAGGATGTCCACTAGCTGCTCAATCATATCCTGCCCTCTTCTGCTCTTACTCATATGTCGGAAATCTGGGTATAACTTCTGAGTGTCTTCGCTGTTTTCGTTATGACTTGCTTCGGAGGCGTCGCAGTATGATTACAGCTCTGCATATCTCTAGCACCGGGGGGTAAGTCTAGCCCAACAGCTCATTCTCATTGAGTCAACATACAGGACCTTTGATGGCTACGTTGAATCGGAAGTCATTTGTGTCGTTGTCTCTTTGTTCAATGGGCTTCGTCAAAACTCCCTATATGCTATGCTCCATCATCAGGTCAGAAGTGATCCCAACGGTCAGTTATGCGATGTGCCAAAGAAGCTCTGCGTCAAATTATTTGATGACCGTGCAGCATCTGTTCCCAGTCCCGCAGATATCTCTTCTTGGCATGGTGGTCTCTTAATTTATGTACCGCAGAAGATCTGATCCAGAATGAGGTGGATGCATATATGCGGCTCGAACATGCGCGAGGCTCGATTGTACCACGCTTCTACGGGGCTCATCGCGTGAGTCGATTTCGGGAAAATAGAAAGGTCTTCGCTTACACTACATGGTAGTTTACGCTTCAAGATGGACGCCACCTGGAATACGTAGAAAGTTGGAAGAACATTCGGAGGTTGCTCAAATTTCATTTGTGCGTGTAAATTCTTTTTTTTTGCCTCACGCTTTGTCAACAAATCCTTCAAAGATACGAAGTGCTCGTCACGCTGTCCGCATCCTTCAGTATGCCGATATAAGCCAGCTTGGCTGGTCCATGGAGCAGTGGATCTGTAGTACAGCCTCACCTTCTTCTGATCCAGTTCTAGCCTATGTCCTTATTGACTTTGCCCTGACTTCACAAGGCAATCGCTATAAAGACGGTCACAAATCATGTGTGAAAGCGGAATTCCACCCGGTCTCGTCAGGGAATCGTTTGGCCCTCGGGAAGAGTGGGATTTCTTTGCGGCGTCATCTGTAATGGACAGAAGTGGAACAGACCCTTGATCATTGGGTATTCTCAAACAACCATATACCTCGTTTCGGAAGGCTCTTGACATCAATGATCTACCCCAGACTTTCTCTACTTCTACACGCACGGAAAACACGACGAGTGTCCACTCATATCACGAGTAGAAGGATCTCGACCAGACACATTGGCGAAAGAGGATGAGACAATCCTAGGCGAACATGTGTACGTGTCTCGAAGCTTGCAGCGCACTGGCAGCTCGCCATTTCGAATGCCAATAGCGCCGACGACCCAGCCATCCACCGCGCCCCCTCCGTTGGCCGCTGCTGTCGATGCAGCATTGAGTACATACGACAGCAGGTACTACACAGCTAATGTCAGCCTTTCTTACTTTTGAGGTGCAGATCAGACTAGACTGGTGTGGCTCTTGACTACCTGGACACTGGCAGGGGGCACGTCTACAGACCATACTAGTAACGTAACCTGCGAGTGAGAATAAGTGTACCATCATCCTTGATCAGTGATGATATGCATGTGCTATGCTGGATACAACATGATCAAGCAGGCTACAATGGATCTGATAAGCACGGAAGATGGGGATACAAACATATCAATGGTGGTCGGAACAGTATTGCTCGTAAAACCCGAGAGAAAATGAGGTTTGCAACACAGATGGCTCGTTTAAAAAAATGGACAAAAGAAAAACAAAACTTGCCATACAAAAAATATCAGACACAGAGGGATAAAACTTAGCCCATGCCAGTTCCAGTTCCTTTTCAGCGACCCTGCAATTTAGTACAATGTTAGGAGTCAGTGAGCAGTTGCTAATATTGTTGTGAACCCTTGAATACTACAAGATGCCATTGGGTTTTGCGTGTATACTATGTATATGATACAACATGATCAAGAAGCTACAATGGACATGACAAACATGGAAGAGGGAGATGCAAACGTATGGTACAACGGTGGTGATTACACTAGTGTTCGTATAACTCGACAGGGAGATGATGTGCTGCAAAACGATGGTCAAAAAAAGGGACTTGCTAGAGGACACTATCAGACAAAAAGTCACAAGGTTACACCATAAGCATGGTCACTCAGGACGAGGGTACAGGCGCCTGGCTGAGATAACACTTGGCCCATGGTTCCAGCTCCTTTTCAGCGACCTCCACGGTGACACCACACTGCGCAAAATGTCTCACCACATCTTCCTCACTCACAGAGCTATTCACATCGGTCCAAAACGCTCTATACATAACCAGCGGAGAGATTACAAGCCCTTCAGCCTTGATCTTCTCAGCATACGCGCCCGAGACGGAAAACACGGCTACAACCCTTGCCATAAAGTCAGCACGCAATGAAAGGTGCAAGCCGTTCCCGTGAGCAAGTTCAGGACGCAGGCGCGCCACGATTCGGCTGGCACGCAGGTCGGGGAGGTGTGGACGGTTGCGCCAGTCACGGCGCACGCCGCGAGGGCAACTGGACGGATATGTACAGAGGTAGTCGTACCAAACTTCGACGGGGTCGTCTATGCGGGGGTTATTTTTCACAGAATGGGAGTGGAAGGCTGCGCCTGATGTACTCCCAGAACCGGCATTTGAGATCGATCTTGAACGGTTCAACATAGCAGCAGGAGCTGTGGGGGCCACGGGAGGGGAGGCGGTGCCATTCGAGGATGAAGGGGTGGGGTTGCGCCAGTTTGAGAGGAGATAGCGCTGGAGATCGGTCTTTTGATCTCGATGGGTGGCGTGTGCTTCTCCACAGAGCGCTTTGACTTTGGTCAGAGCCCGGTCGTTGCCTGGTTGGTGGGCAGCAGCCATAAGGGATTGGAGCTGTCGGAGGGTCTTGGGGATACGGGAGGTGGGCGTCGTGGATGTGGGGCTGTGGGCAGCTGAGGCCTTGAGATCGACTGGGGTGTGAGCTGGAACCGGCCCAGATGGGCGAGCAGGGAGGATATGAGAGATGCGCTGAGTAATTGCAGTGGATGCAGGGTTAGGAGGCAGAGACGAAGCCACCGACGCGTACGTCGTCGGTGCAATGGTAGCAGGACGCGATGAAGCCTCGCCTTCCGATTTCGACGGTTCGGTGGCATTCGATGAAAGGTCTTTAGCAGGAATCTGGGACGGAGAGCTCTGTATGGGTACTCCATAGTCCAAAAGCATCTGGTCATCGATCTTGGTCATCTGCTGTAATTGCACATCCATTTTCAAAACCTGCTGCAATTCATTAGCTAGATCCTGTTTTTCACTGTTCAAAATCGACACTCTTTGTCGAAGCCTATCACAATCAGCTTGCGATATGCGGAGTTCTTCTGTTACCGTACGCAGTTCTTCCCGAGTGTTATGGGCTTCAATTTGAAACCGAGAAATGATTTCGAGTGCCTCGTTCCGCTCTGCCTTGAACCGTTCTCGGTCTTCGAACATGTACTCGTCGTCGTCGCGCTGACGCCGACGCCCTTCAGTCACACCATCAAAGAAATACGCGTCGTTTTTACGATCCCTATTCTGAACGGCTTTCTGAAATGAAGGATTCCGGTCTGATTCATCCACATGGGTCATATATGCCTGACAGATGCCGCATCCTGATAAGTGGACAAGGTCGTACATCGAGTGGCACGCCCAAGCAGTACTGGAGGTGTCCTTTGGAGATTCTGTGCTCTGCCTGGGTCTCTTCCTAGAGATTCCATCAGAAGACACGTCGAAAACCGAGATATTTGACGAATCATAGGGGTGCAAGATTGCAGCGCCCTTTGTCGAAGCCGAACGAAGACGCGGGGTCTGAGGTTGGGATAAGGGCGATTTTGAGCGAAAGCGAGAACGACCGCGGGTGGGAGACAGGGGTTGAAAACGTGAAGACTGGAATGAGAGCGATGCAGAACAATCGTGGCCTCTCTCCAGCAGCATCGAAGTTGCAAATCAACTTGAAGTGGTTCCAACTCCCTAAAGCTGATGCCAAATACGGCAAAACATACAAACATCGAGTCACCCAGCAGAAACGTTCCTTCCGTACGTGGACAGATCGATATTGACATTCTTGTATCAGAGATCGATCAGTCCTGTGCTGTCCGGTGGATATAGCGTGCCTCACATTCCGATACGAAACCATGTAGAAGCTCGTGCCCTCAACAATCTCAGTCCAGTCCCACCATTTGCTCCAAATCTGCAAACCAGTATAGCTCGCACTGCAGCATGCAGCCGAGACCTTGGCAGGTCGTTGTCAACGTCACTCTGTTCTTGGGTCCTTCAAGTTTCTACCATTAGATGGAGAGGTCTCATGTACCGCAAAAGAATGACGTTGCTGGGGGGCGGAATTGGTCAACTCGATGGATGGTTATCGATACATGACTTTTTTTGGTATTGAGATAGGTCACGAGAATATTGAAGTCAGAAGGCCTATCGGGTTACATATATTCCCAGCGCGGGAGCACTAGTTTTTCAATATTTACTCAAGTGATATCCATAGGTTAGGAACTGCGGCCTGGTAAAATACAAGTTGCACCTGTCAGCTAATAAACCACTCTACTTCACTGGCAGGCTTCATTACGCCGTATGTGCTCAGTATGTACTCACAGCTCTGCCGGTAGCTAAGTATAGATGTTGCCTCATGCTTTTGAGCTGTCTTCTATCATATATATCATATATCCTATGTGTCACTTGGCAACATGAGTTCTTATCGTTGCACAGCATTTGCTTTTGTCGGTTCACCGAAACAGGACTACCATGTCATATACGCTTATTCTTTCATGTAATAGCGGCGGCTGACCACAAATAGTCAGGTGTGCTTGACAGCGGACAATATCTTTTGACAGGGTTCACGGAACTACACATCAATGGGTCCTGAGAACATGCACACTGTCACTGTTGTGATTTATCCTTGACATACATCGAGGT
>QFEU01022143.1:0-25799 GCA_003316345.1 Tricholoma terreum
CAGTCCACGCGACTCCGAGCGGAAGGCCAAAATGCAGCTAGGAACAAAAGAAGCAGCGGTAGAGGCCTCTAATCAGAAGAATTCGACAGTAACGATACAGGACGCAGAAGTTCAGTATTGGGATGCTTGAGGCCCTGCGCCCGCGGGCTTCGGACTGTTTGCCATTGTTTGACAACAGAGTCACGCGACCAGCTATGCTCACGTGATGCATATTGATGCATTCAGACGACTCGGATGCCAACGAGCATCAATTCTCTACTTCTCCCCATCCCTGGCTTGTATACATATAGGAAAGCAGGCTTAAGATGTCGTCACGCTACAGAGGCGTGTTCTCGATTGCTCTTATAATCTTTTCATTCCTCTTTGGGTTCGTGTGTGCAGCGGGAGAGGTTCAGACACGAATAGGAAACGAGACGATTGAACGAGTAAGTGTCTTCTCTTACTTTGGCGTCGATAAGCGGTCGAACCACCTCTTGGTCAAATGGATATATGGAATGCCTCGCCAGTCTGGACTAAAGTGATTATCATAGACAATCCAACTACGCACACATTCCTTATATGCCCCATACATCGATCAAGACCTACATAATAGGCATGTCCTCTGCGTGAAGTTATTCTGCCTGCCTAGCTGACGTCGTTGAGGTAAGATGGTGGGACTTTGGCGCTGATACCTACGTGGTGTGTTGTCCAGTTCATCCCGGCGTAATTGACATCTGATTGCAACTGAACCTAGAACACAAATAAGCATGTTCGTCTGACGCGTAACGTGCCATCCCAAATGGTGTGCCACTTAACTCGCTAACACTGGGAGAACGCTTACGCTTCGTTTTACCAGGGTTGGCTATGGTCTCGTCTAACGCTCTCTGCATCGAACTTTATTGTCGAAGTGGAATTCAAGGCACGATTCGAACGTCTCGAACTTGTTCGCCTTGTTAATACCGAAGGATGCATAGATCTCGGGTGACTCCAGCCACTTATACGGTGACGGACTAGCCGTTTGGTTAACGAAAGAGCGCGCTCAGGAAGGTCCCGTTTTCGGAAACAAGGGTAGGTTCTCAGATACTAGCAAACAGAAGATGCTAAGTTTTGGCTCGAAATATGTCAGATAACTTTGAGGGATTGGGCATCTTCTTAGACACGTCAGTCCTATTTCAGATTGTGTTTTAACAGCTGTAATTGCCGAGCTTTTACAGCTATCAAAACGCCGCTCATCCATATTCCTTCCCGAGAATCACAGCTATGCTCGGTGATGGAAAAACCAGTTACGACGTCGGAAATGATGGGGATAAGCAGAGTATCGGGGGATGCTCCGTGCGTTCTCCTCTTACTATACTACTGCCTTCTATTAACTTTCAATCCAGGCAAATTTCCGTCGGACCAACGTAGCAACTAAACTCAAAATTACATACGTGAAAGACAACTTCCTCGATGTTTGTCCAATTGGTTTCTCCTTGTGAACCCATTTTCTTATCAGTAATTTGTATTAGGTCAAAATCCAATACAAAGCCTGTTCGTACCTCCTTCTCCAGGAAACGGATTCCTATATTGACCTTATACTTTCTAGGGGATGACTGGTCAGATTGTATGCACCTCAAAAATGTTGTCCTCCCGCGATCGCCATTTCTTGGCTTCACCGCAATGACCGGTGATGTGAGTGATGCCCACGAGTACGTGATTTACCATCCCTCATTCCGGTAGAACGTCAATACCGACTCGTCTCCGCCGGCTATAGCATCATCACAGTGAACAGCCACTCCGCCGTCCTCGCACAGCCCGAACCGAAGAAAAAGTCGAGTATCTTCAGTACCAACAGTAAACCGCGAGTGTCGGACGCCGAATCCCCAGAAACGTGGCTCGCGTTCTTCTTGAAGCTATTCCTCATAGCGGGCGTATGTGCAGGAGGGTACTACGGTTATCAGGAGTACCAGCGAAGAAAACTGTACGGTGGTGCCTCCTGGGCAGGATCATCATCCACTGGGGGGTTCGGGGGAACATATTCGAACCATAAACGTTTCTGATTACTGATGTCAAATAGTACTGGGGGTATTTATTTATGTAACATGAGTTCCTTTGCTCTACTCACTCACTCCACATCGGCCATCGATCCAAAAGAGAAACGAATCATCGTTCAAAATGTCGTGTTGATACATATACCTTGAAAGATTGACATCTGGTATCTACTGGATGAGAGAAAACTAATGCTACTGACTACTGTATCTACTAAATACTGATGCTACGTAAAATGGGGTCGATATGATGCGGCGATGACTGGCGAGGGTTGAGGCAAGGGAGAGATGAGAGCGTGGATATGTACACAATGACCCTTTCCCTGCCCTCGCTATGGAGACTTGACTATGACTACTTAAACACACGCTGAAAAATGGGGGGAAGGTAAGTAGGTGTAGGTAGGTGGGTACGTACATAATTTGAAGGGTGAAAAGCTATTGCTACGTAAGATCCGGATGCAGGAAACAAAAGAGGTGGCACAAGTTAAGAGACAAGTAGGGTAATACTCGCCTACATTTATTAAACAAAAACTTCCTTTCTGTCCTTGACATTTGGCTTGGAGAGACCAGGGGTAGCTGAACAAGAGCCAGAGCAAAATCTACACCCCATACCGCGTTGCCAACCGTTCCTGGATAGCAGGCGGAAATGATGCCACTTGCGCCGCCCACCCAACAGCATCATGCTGCTTGAAACCCTGCAAGAGCTGTTGGAACATCGCATTCAGCTCCTGCGATGGCTGATTCCATCTCACGATCGAGTTGCAGAACCACAACAAACTCTGTTACACGTTGATCAGTATCAGATTGATATCCGAAGATTTTTCGGCTATTTCTCACCTTGGCGATGCCAGCAGGGTTTGTCTGCACCAGGGTACAAAGTCCCCGGAATGCAGAGTCCTTCTCTTCGTTATCCCGGATCTCATAAAGGGCCTGGCACCACGCCTGTGCAAACTCCGGAAGATGAGGTGCGACGAGCGTGGGGTGCATTAACCCAATTCTTCCTATTGATACTGCTGCATTCTCATGCAGACTACGCGGTGCCTTCGGGTGAAGGAGAATAGGAATCAACCTTGAGATAAGAGGGTTAACCCATTGTTGGAACTCTGCATCATCTAGTAATCGCTCATCAGCCTGATAACTGGTCACAAATGGAACAAGAGCTCTCACCTCGACCATAGCGTAATGCTACCTCGCCAACTGACCACGCAGCATTATTTGATGCCGAGATAAACTCCACCTTGGGCTCCGGATCAAGCTGCAGCGTAAGCTCTGCCATGATGCCCGGCATGTGGGGGCGGAGTAGCACGAAGCAACCCATGGCCATGTCGCCCACCAGAGCATACGCAGACTGACGTACGGGCGCCTGCGGGTGCTTGAGGCACACCGTGAGGAGAGACAGCAGGTTGGGCTGCGAGGCATTGATCATTGGCTCCAATAACATGCCAAGCCCCTGCGTCAGTCCAGAAAGCAGATCTAGCGCTACGACGAGGAATGATTTGTCAGGCTCATCGAGGTCAGGGTTCTGCTGAAATGCCTGATATTGCAAGAGAGAGTTGTGGATGATGTTGGTGCAACGATCAAAGACGGGCCCTGCGTAGGGCAAGAAGGAAGAGCCCATGGCAATTGTCACAGATGCAAGACACTGGATACCTAGATTAGATATAGATGCACGCTGTCAGCAATAATCTGAATTTACCTCGAGCAACGGAATTAAATCCTCGTCATCATCCTTGAGTTTTCCCCATTTCGTGGTCAAAGGCGGCATGAGAATCTCAACATACGTCGGGTTCTGCAGGGCTCTTCCCACGGCATCAGCGAGTGTGCCCACGGCATCATACAGAATGAGCATATTCTTATGCTGATACAGATCGAACGCGAACACGAGGTTCCGAAGAACGGGTTCGAGATATGGTGCAAGTTCCGGTCCAGCATCCTCTTCGAGAGTGGCGAAGGCACTACAGCCGGCTTCCTGGACCCGTTTGTTGTTGTCCAGAACCATGCGAAGAAGCTAATATAGACCTTCAGTACCACAGAAAAGACTGCTTGATGGTTTTTGACACATACCCCCTCCATGGTTGGGATAAAGTACAAGTTCTTGTGTTCTTCCGACACCGGCTGAGTGCACCAACTTGCATAGCGTCCAAGAGTCCAACATGTAATAGACCTAACTAAAGGCTAGAAGACCCATCAATCTTACGTAGGGCTTGGGGACGCTTGAAAAAAATCCTCACCTTTGGATCATTGAGAGTGTTGATGAGATATGGTACAAGGGTGGGTAAGTGAGGCTCGATGGCTTCGATGCAGCCTGTAATAATGATAAAGTCAACGGGTCAATCCAAACCACCGTACATGAAATTGATACTTGCCCTCCGCCATTGCACCCAGTGCCAAGATACCGCTCTCCCTCTGCAACCAATCTGAACTCCATAATTTTTCCTTCAAGGGGCCAAGCAGGACATTCAGCAAATCGGCACTGAATCTCACAGCAAGCACATCAAGTGCAGCAGCGGCACACTTCCTCAAATTCCACTCCGTCGACATCTCATCTGCGAGATCATCATCGTCCAGGTCATAGTCTTCATCGTCGTCCGAATCGATCGTCTCCTCGCCGTATGCCCCAACCCGCGGTTTCGGAGGGGTAGATCCATCGCCCTCCCCGCCCCCGCCCTCGCGTTCGAGCCCATGCGACTTGCCACTGTAGTGGCGAGGCTTGATATCGGTCTCTTTATCCGGCACCGCTGCATCCTCCGCATCGGTTTCGAGCCACAACAGATCGTCCTCACCATAAACCATGCAATCTAAGAGTACAGGTGCAACCTTCCCAAGCAACGGATGCAAATATGCCCCCAGCTCGGCGTCCTCTGCAAATGTGAGCCAGAATTCACATGCCTCGAGCGCGACGTTCTCATTCTTGTCCTTTGTCGAGTAGAGCATATACTCGGCGACATTGGACATTTCGGGCATGAGCTTTTCAGGGCGAGCCGCGAGGAGGAGCACAAGCGCCTGGCAAACGTGGCGCCGGACGGAAGGGTCGTCATCCGATGCACGTTTGAACAGACATGCAATAAAGCTGTCGATGTGCACAAAGAGAGATTGGCAGTTGATGGGGACAAAGTAGGAGAGGCAGGCTACGGCGTGCGAGCGCATTTTAGCAGAAGGATGCTCGGAAAGCATGAGGAACTTGGGGATCATAAAATCGAGTGGTCGTGTCCCACCAATTTCGACGTCCATTTTGCGAGGATAGTCTTCACATGCTTTTTCCAGTGCATTGAACGCAGCCTGTTAATGATTATCAGTCATAGGTCCTTTGAGCGGAATCAAAGACTAATCGAGAGATACACCACACAGATCACGAGGGTCATTACACCAGCTCTCGCCATACAAGCACCCATCTCGTGCGCCACCACCAAAATGACAAAGAACACGCACCTCTTGTCTATCTATGTCGCTGGAATCCAGCGCGTTGACAAGCTGCTGCAAGCACTCAGGCCAGTTTTTAGGCTCTAAAACGCCGAGAAATGCAACGATATCCTGGCTAGCGGCGTTACGCACAATGATCGAAGGATCGTTGAATGCCTGGAGAACGGCTGCTTTAACGTATTGCACCACCTCGGGTGGCGATCCCAAGATCAGACGTGAATTGTTTTTCAGCAGATAACCAGCTATTGTGCGGATGCGATCCTCCTCTTGAGTCAGAGAGCTGAGGATATACGCCAGGTATGCGATGTACTCTGGTGCTCGTGTAAATTGGTTGAGTTTCTGAAAATTTTGTTCAGGAGATAGTAAATGGGGAATTGACAGGATCGATTTGTAGACGATAGGCGTACTTGAGTGATGGTGCGCTGAACAGTGGTGTTCATGTCAGTCGAATCATGAATGGTTTGAAGGATTTCTTGCAAACCCGCAGGCTGGGGTGTCCAAGAGTTCATTTTGTGCAACTCGACGCGCTGAACAACGAGCAAGAGTACTGTCGACGACAAAAGAAAGCGGAAATAAGGAATCTGGATAAAGGGACTGTAAGAAAACCTGTAAACAGATCCTGTTTCGTTGTGTACGCTTGTTTGGTCGCAAAGTATGTGATTCAGCGATCAGCATTCTGTTCAAAACTTTCGTACCATGCGCTGATAGATCTGATATCAGCCTCCATTGCAGCATCGCTCACACTGAGTCTCTTCTTCTTCAGGCTCTCAACGTTAATCTCTACTCACACGCTCTCCACCACCACCGGAGGGGACAAACAGAAACAGGGTTCTCTGTCCAACGCGTGACTCCCAGATCAGGCTGGAACAGGCATCGATGGTGGACCCGATATAGAATCCGCATGTATTCAATGCCAGGATTCTGTCAGATAGAAGATCATCAATCGTATCAAACATGTGGCTTTGACATATCTGAACGAATAACGTATGTCTAGATCAAAACTTGGTAGCCGAAGTAAGGGAATGACCGACTCCAAGTTGCTAATAATCCTTGAGCCATGTGAGGGTATGAGTACTGCTAACGTTGTAGTAGGTGGGCATCTCCCTAACTCTATAATTGAGGCTTCCATTAAAGATCAAAGCTTCATCGTCATAGCTAATCCAGTATTCGGTATCCCTCTCTCTGAACTCGGAACAGACTAGCTGGAAGGCCCTGGCGAGGGAATGTCCGCAAAGGGATCCATCATGTACTCGCGCAAGAATTTACGCCACACCCCCTTCGATGGCACAAAGTGACCTGCATGCAGATCAGGCACCGCTAATCATAACCGGCTAGAATAGAAAGGGTACCCACCACCTTCATGTTCTTCCACCCTTGCATTACCCGACACTTCAACCAAGAGCATCGATCTCTCCTCCACTACTATTATGTCCGTCTTTCCTATAACATGCAAAGTTGGTGTCATGTACGGTTGGCCAAACAGCGGCTCGACAATGGGATCACAGAGCCTGTACCCGGATACTGAGACGCAGAATTGCCTGACAGAAATTTAGAAAAGAGATTCAATGGAACTTAATGGCGCGTACAGAGGTGGGTGTGGCGGCTTGCCGTCCTCAAGAAACGGAGGGTAGAGGTATGGTCTCTCCAACTGAAAAGTGCAGTATTAGATGCAATTGAATAACGAAAGAACTACATACAAGTGCAGCAATGATGGCGGCGAACATGGCACCCTGACTTCAAGCCAGCTCACCTCAATTTTACGTCAAAAATCAACCGCGATTGTGGCTCACCTGAAACCAAATACCCCCTACCAGAAGGATCGACTGTCACCCAACCACTCCAACATAAACATCACTCGCACTCACATCAAACCTCCTCTCCTTTAGTACCTGCTTTATGTGTTCCAATGACTCTGCGAGCCCATGAGCTTTGGTCCGCTCTGCGTTTGCTTTCCACCAGGCCCTCGGCGTCAGCGACGGGTCCGAACCCGCGTTGGCAGCCTCAGCGGCTCCAAGAGATTCCAACGCATTTACCGAGGCTTGGCCAGCCAGATCTGCAGGGAGCATGACGTGTGGTGCATCAACGAATACTGCCACTGGGTCAGAACGCACATAGGAACTGTAGGCCAACATACACACCGAGCTCAATGGTTTTCCCGAATTCTTTACGGATTGCTCCAAGCTACAAGGACAAAGAAATGTTAGAGAAGTCAGCATTTCAGATAACTATGGCTAGCTCGCCCTTTTACTGAATATACTGGCATTCTGCGAATACCTAGGTAGAATGTAGGTGCAGGAGAGATAAGCAGGGGAAAACGTAATTGCGTACCCATGTAAAACCAAAACCGTCCGTGTCGCCGTCATTGTTAACGCCTGGTAGGTAACGCCAGCCCTCTAAAACAGAAAAAGACTTGGGCGATATGTGCACAGCCACGAATTACTAACATGTGTGCCTAAAACATACCATGATGTTAGTATGGAGCTTGGCAACAACTTCAAAGAGTCCGAATGTTTGTACGCGCCACCAATCGTCTGCGACAATGTGGACACACCGTTCCGTCGCGCCCACACGACCGCTCTATCTGGGGACTTTGCCCAACTTCCACCCACAACTACATTTAGGTGAGAGCAGCACCCTCGGGCATCTACCGCCTATTCTCTGGGAGCTTTTGTTCTTCATATCGCTCACGGACAGGAACCTACAGGAACCTGAACAACAGCGCCACCGGAATTCGCAGGCCCCATCCGGAGGGCCCACGACGCCGGGGCCGGCGGCCGCCAGACACGACCAATGGCACAAATATGCCGTATATTTCTACACCTCCCATGATGACATTCAGGATATCAATTCGCACGAATTTAAGTCCCTCACCCAGCCGTGTGCTCGTATCTTTGTAAGGCTATCGAACCTGCTCTCCGAAACATACATAGCCGAGCCACGAAGGTCCTTATGAGGAGAGCGTGAGTATGGCCAGACTAAGAACTCTATTTGTTAAATCCTATTCCGGAGGAGTCATTGATAGTTTTGCAGACCTTGTCGCGTCAAAAGACTATATAGCATTATGCTTGCCGATTTTTGGAGGGTTCAGAGATTAGGAAGGAGATATCTGCAGAAAATTAGATGGCCATGCTCGTAGATAACGCACCGGTATTGCGAAGCGATCTTAAACTCGCGGATGCATATACAGTCATATATTGTGGGTGCACATCGATCAAGCTACTCTGAATATCCATCATCTTCCCGGATCGAAGTGAAGTTCTCCACTGCACTGTTGACGCGCTCATACACAGCAAACACAATTGCCTGCCCGGGTGCAACACGCATCACACGCGGTGTGATGCCCTTATAGAATGACCGGAACCCTTCCATCTTCCACATATCCCTCGCGATCATCATTATGCGCTGGGCCGCTGTCGTCCCAGGTTCTGCAGTGGCCTTCTGTAGTCCTGGACGATAAATACGCGTGAAGGCAAATTCGCACATTTGAATAGAAAATGCGATACGTACGTGTTTTGATCGTGTCTATTGGCGCATTCGAAAACGGACCCATCGCACCAGATATCAGTCCAATCATCATAACCTGGTGCGACGGCAGCTCCGTCACATCTGGTTGTGTACGATAAGCGAATTTCTTGAGCTCCTGGTACGCAGTAAAGTTCACCCCTGTTCGCCATCTCGCGTGTCAGCAAGAAGATACCGCGCGTCGGAGGAAGGGTTTACCCTGATTGGTAGCCTGCCTCAGAGCGGTGAGCGACACGCCGCGGTACAGAGCAGAGAACCCTTCCTCTCGTATAATGGTGTACATCGCATGACCTGCGTTCCTGTATCGTGGCAAGTCTAGAGGATCTGCCAGCGAGTGCTGCTGTGCTTGTAGCCGGATCTTCACTACTTCCATGGGCGTGACAACCGCAACGGCTTCACTTGTCCCCGCTGCAAGTCCAGCTACGCTGTTTCAGCCCAAAATTGATGAGATTTGGTCAGGGCCAGACCCACCAAGGAATATACAGCCGACACTTGTCTTTCCCGTATTCTTATCCGCGAGCCACCCTTTATACGCCTCAAAACTCGCGAAGCGGATGGCCATCTTCGGCACGATTCCAGACAAAACGGCTCCAAGGCCTTTATATAATGCCAGTGGTGTCTCCCGTCGAACAATGTAAGCGCCAGTGGCAAAAATACCCCTCGGCTTTGTCTACGAACGATGTCAGACAACTAGATGGACGATGGTACTTTAAATTACCCCAGGAACGCTGCCACTCCGAGAAAGTTGCATGCGAACCTTGATGGTGTCCAAAGGTTGGCAGACAAGCTTTTTGGCAACAGGTTCATCAGTATGCCAATGCAGAGTCCTGGAGATGAATGATTCACCGCTTCACATGCACCAGCGATACCTCCTGCAATGGTGTGCATTGCAAATCCAACGGGTTTCTTGTCACCAGTCGGATTTGGCATCGTTAACGCGTAGTGTTCAGTGGTCAAATTGAAACTCGTCCGAGCCTTCTGGCAGGGAAAATAAATTGAGAGTCAAGCCCCTCGATCGTTTCTACGACATAGGAGGTGGTCAGTTTTCACATGTAAATGTAGATAGCCGGAATCATTACTATGTCAGCCTCCGCTGTGTAACATTCTTTCGTGAACTTCCGCTTTACGTTTATCAGACACAAGAATTCGATGCCTCCCCTCGCGATGCTCATACTACTACCAAACCCAGCCGGGTGTCGGGGCGGAGTAGTAAGCCGGTATTAGGCTACTACAGCCCCTTCACGACTGCTTTGATTTGTTTGTTTGATTCTATCAGCGATGGCCCCGACAAGCCGAATGCAAGTGATGAAGACTATGCCACGTGTGGAGTTCCATCACTGATAGAACCAAACAAACAAACACTAAATACTAAATAGAGCCTGGGGCCTATCGACATGATATCAGCTGTATTGGTGTCATCGATCATCAGGCTCTCTCTTTTCTTGTACACTTTACTGGCCTGATGTGTCGGAGCATGACCGTAAGTGTGAACAATTATAGTAAACTAGTCGACCAAGGTTAGGAACTGATGTACTTATAATGTATAATTTGAATTCGAACTAATTGATCACTTTGTAGGGGTGCTGTGAAATGGTTCTGAGCTGCGCGTCGCAGCATCTTAGCTCCTTTTCAGCCTCCCGTTCGCAACATAGGTAACCACATCATGCCGCACAAGGGCATCGATATTCCACTCGTCTTCCTATTGCCGATGTAGTGGGTCAAAGATCAGCAACACCCTTATCACCCGATACTAGCCAGGACCTACCTCTGTATCATTTCCGATAGATTTGCTGTGCTGAGCAGGCCCAGCTAGAGACAGCACATCAAGTTACCACTGACATCATGCAATACATTCATCGAGAATAATGCAGTCTACTTGCAGAAAAATGCAGACCGAGCGTTGCAGTGAATCCTCCATACAGCTCAGCCACCATTTATCATGACGGGCATCTTTGTTATACAGTCATGGGAAGCCCGGTTCGCAATGTTGTTTATGTACGATGACTCTAGGCCAATACCATGTGAACGACGAGTTCATCGTCACGCCCCACAGTATAGACCTGTTTGCACTCTGTTCTGAATGTCTCGGGCTGTAGTGCTGATCAGGTGAACTTCATGTTTTGACCATGGTGAGTCCCGTTTCTGATGATTGTGGGCTTGCTCATCTTTACTCTATCATCTAGTGTTGAAAAGTGGATACTGTAAGATGAGAGGTATATGCACCTGAGTTTCACTGCACCCTCACTGCGGTGTAGTAATGTCAAAGTTCCATTTGTATGATCACAGACTTGGTCACGTTCTATCCTAGTGTCGGGGAGTGGATGATGTAAAAGGGTCACCTTCGAGCAGTAGGGGGGGATAGTCCATCTCGGTGAGTTCAAACTTCACACTTCTTTCCATGATCATTCAAAAAGTGGACAACATAAGATGGTTGGCATCGCACCTGCGGGCTGCTGCAGTCTAGATCACCCAGCACTTTCAAGTTCCATATCGTTGAACACAAGACATGACCGAGGATATTGGCATTCAAACATGACATTGTGATTGCTCAAAGCTTCCGCCACAACCTAGACAAAATAGATGTCCTGTCTCGTTATAACAGTATGCCAGCAGTCCCACATCTGGATGTTTCCTTGTATGCACAAGAAAATGTAAAAGACGTAACAATTACATCAGTGGAGTGATCAGGGATACAAAGTGCCTGCAGGCAACAGGAGGCAATAGAGAGGAAAAAAGAACCCCCAAAAAGAACCCTTTCACAACTCTAATTTTAAATTATATATCCAATCGCGGAAATTTGAGACATGTTCTTTCCAGCTTCCCTCCACCATCATCCTTATTGCCATGGAGCCCACAGCTGCAGGACCATCACAAATTCATATTCCAAATATTCCTAAACCACCCCTCATTCCAAAAAAACGTCGCATCAGAAATGCTGGCATCACCGTTCTAGAAGGTAATAAATATAGGTCAACAGAGTCCAGGCAGATATCAATTAACCAATTCATAGAATTTGCCAGGAATCATCCATGGACTGAACCGGACTACGAGCAGCGGAAACTTTTGCTAGAAAAAATACACGTCAGTCTTCGGCATGCACTGTTATCCTCTTACAACATTGATCAATGAATTTCTATGAAGGCCATTCCTGGCTGTGAGGATTTTGAGATTCAAAATTTGGTGGGATGGTTTCGTCGTCGAAAAGCGAAGTGTGAGGCTGTTTGCATATACTGGTAGTATACCTCTGAAGCTAATCTTGTCCCAGCCTCAACTAGACCATCAAGCTTAACCAATGAATCTATCAATCATCTGGAAACCCTGTACCAAGCACAGCAGGAATATCCATCTTCTAAGCTCATAGACACTTGGGCTGTGCTTCTAAAAGTGCAGCCTGGGGATATTGTCGCGTGGCTTGAGGCTCAACGTAGTTCGACCGGGCCAGACAATGCCTCATCTCCAACACATCACCTGCCTACACCTGTGTCCACATCTCCAGAGCCCCTCCCCGGAACCGCTCTCAATAGCAATTCTGAGCCATCTGTAAAGGCTGATCCCCTCCATTCTCCCGTCGTGCCTTCATGGTTTCCTAAATCCACCAGTTTGCCTCATGTCAGTGTTTTCTGGTTTACGCCTCGTGATATTGAGCTTTATCATTTGCATCAGACTCAAGGACTTTCTCGGAACAGTCTTATGCACGCTATCGTAGATGCAACTTCAAATCACAGCATATCCGATGTCAAGCCGCAAAACGCGAAGGAATTCAATGCTATGTTTAATCCATATGTTGAGCGAATCAACACAATCATTGAATTCAACGAAGAGATTCTATCAAGACAGCGCGCGTCTTCCTGATTGCATACCGCTCAATGTTTTCATGCCCTTCCGACAATGCCCAGCAGGGTTTTTTTTTCCTTTTCAGCCATCCTTCAGCTATTCTTTGCTCTGACTGCTGTTATTCATCGTCGTTCATAGCTTATTTCTGATAACTGATCTATTGTAGCAATACCTTGTCTTTGCATTACATTATACCAGTCAACCTTGTCATGTAGATTATAGATAGACTGAAAGTATACATCATACGTACCAAGTCACAATCTCCATTCTCGAAAGTACTCATAATCACGCTGGACCGTTAATACCATGTACTCCACAATGGAAGCGCCTTCCTCAGATTCCTCTTCTAATTCTTCATTTGGAACGGCGTCAGAAGGAGGGAGTGGCGAGCGAGCACCCTCCGTAATTGCAGGCTGTCCAGACATGATTCCACCATCCGCATCGCCTCCGAAGTCCGCCTCATCTGCTCCTTCCATAACATTTTCTTCTCTGGCAGCAACGGCAGCAGCATGAGCATCCTCTGTATCTTCAAACTCACCCAAGGCCTTGGACAGAGCACTTTCATCGTTGAACAGGGTTCGCCAATCAAATTCGCCTTTCTGTATAACGATGTCGTCCAACGATCGTTTCTGATTTGCTTTCCGAAGCATGGCTTCTTCAACTGTATACTGCGAGACAAAGCGATAGATATGAACGTCACGTATTTGGCCAATACGATGCGCTCTAGAAGCTTTGATCGGTACACGGTGCGAGCGCGAAAGAATGAGAATCGTACCTGTCCTCACATTGCCTATCCATCTGAGGATTGAAATCACTGTCATAAAAAATCACAGTGTCTGCACCAGTGAGGCTGAATAAGATCGACGTCAGGACAATTAAATATAAAGAAGAGAAAAAGGTTCACTTGATCCCAACACCGCCAGACCTCGATGATGCAATGAAGCAAAACACTCGCTGGTCCACATTGAAGCGCTCAGTAATGTATTGTCGATCTTCAATTTTCGTGGCGCCGTCTAGTCTGAGGTAGAGGTAGCCGTGCAAATTCAGATAGATCTCGAGAATGTCAAGAATTTTTGTCATTTGAGTGAAGATAAGGACGCGGTGCCCGCCCGCCTTCTTTTCTCGCAGTAAGCGAGTCAATTCTTGAAGCTTGCCACAATCGAATTGAAGCAAGGAGGGGTCCGGAAATGCTATTTGGAGCTTCACGCTGGATTTATGAAGAACCTCATCAAAATTCAAAGACTGGCAGGCCAATAAAGTTTCGCATCCACTTAAGGCTATCCGAGGCAAGTCAAGAGCTACAACGGGAGGCGTCACAAAAGCGAATCTTTCGACATAGGGCGCCGCATCTTGTGCTCGTGTGGTAAATGACTTCACCGCACGGTTCACTGGCTGCACAGTATCCCAGTATTGTGAATGCATACTGACGGCGGAAAGGGGGACGATAGGTTTATAGAAGCTGGTCAAAGAATTAAGGATTTCCTTGGGATAGATTGGAAGCGAGTTGCAACGTAATCGATTAAGATATCCAATATGCGACCAACGAGCAAGTTCATTGGCGCGTTGCCTATAAGCGGAGTACTTGCGAAATCCAGGGATAGTGCGGGTGTCTTTCAGAGGAGGTTCTTCGGAAAGTTCTGTGATGGATGGCAAACGGGAGGTTGCATCAAGACGTCGGATTTCCGTAGCAGTGACCATGGACACATTTTGGTGGTCGACGAATCGCAGTCCAAGCAAATCAAGATTGATGTGTTCTTCCTCGGCATCAAGTAAACGTTTTCGTACAAGCAGCTCTTTGATTTCAAAATCTGATATTGCTGATCTTTCCATCGCAAAAGAAGTCACTATAGGTCTGACCTCGAAAAGATCGGGATGGTTGCACACTTTTCGCAGCTGCATGAGTATGTTTGCAATCTTCTGATAGATGCCAGACCGCAGAGCATCCCGAGTATGTGCTCGAGACATGAACTCGTCGTAAAGGAATCGTTGTCGTTTGGACAAGGGACACAATACAAGATGTTCGTACTTGCTCGGGAGCTCCTTCTCAACGTCGCGTTTCAATCGACGGAGAAGGTATGGCCGTAGAACTGTGTGCAGCTTGGAGACTCGCTGCATTGTCTCATCGTCCAAGATATTACCCATCTCTATAGCTTTCTCCAGTGGGTCTATCGCAAAAGTGTCAGCCAAAGGATACATCAAGAAAGACGTAGACATACTTGAGAACCAATCACCGAACTCTTTTAGATTAGCAAAATTGGCTCCCGACATGAGAAACTGTAGCAATGCCCAGAGTTCCGTAAGGTTGTTCTGAAGTGGAGTCCCGGTCAGGAGGAGACGTCTGAAAGAGCGGAACATGAGCAAGATATTCCAACGTTGCGACTTGAAGTTCTTGATCATATGGGCTTCGTCAAGAATCATGTAATACCAAGCTCTGCGTTTGAAGATGTGCGCGTCCCGACTGGCAAGTGTGTACGAAGTTATGCACACATTGAAATGATGTTTGTCATTCCAGCCCTGCCTAAGTTCCTTACGCCGCTTGGTAGTTCCATGGTAGCTCAAGATCTTGAACCCTGGAAGAAACTTTTTGAATTCCATTTCCCAATTTAGTAGAACACTTGTGGGAACAACCTGTCAATGATATTAGTTCCTACGCGATTCGAAGAGGCGTTGCCATCTTACGATCAGGTGTGGACCCCATATTCCTCGATCACAAGCAAGGTGAGCAAGTAGTGCTATCGTCTGGATTGTTTTCCTAACACGGGGTAGCTTCAGAAGTCATTATAGTGCACAACCTTGTATCACTAACCCAAGACCCATTTCATCTGCAAGTATCCCGTTCAGATTGTTCATATGAAGACTGGCCAGCCATTCCAAACCAGACTGTTGATAGGGTCGCAAGATGCCTCTCAACAAAAGAGGTGGCGTGACCTTCTGGTCGGCATTCCATTGGACCGGCGTGACAGCGAAAGGCTTGAGATACTCAGGAATCAAATCGTTGGTTTCGTCGTCTTCATCTACATGTTGCTCGACTTCCGCTTCCCGATCCAGTTCTTCATCGAAGTTCTCACTTCCTTCGGTTAGAACCCCATCTGTCAATGACTTGACCACAGGTGTGGAGCCCTGTCGGGTGCCTTCAACTTGTGAAGCGGGTGCAATGTTAGGATCGGGAGTACTGCGCAAGGGAGTTCTTCGAGGCGAATCCATAATTTCCGTAAAGAATCGCGCCGGTATATCGTCTATGTTATCGCCAGTGAAGTCTGGCAGAGGCACGGGGGATTGTGAAGATGAGAAGCCATGTAGGGGTGTGTCACCATGTGCGAAAGCGCTGGGAGAAGTCCCTGGATGAAAATCGTCAGCCTCCGCGAGGGCGGGTGAGGCTTCCAGAGCGTCCATATGGTGATCCGTCGTTTTCCAAACTGGAATGGGCGGCGAAAACTGAGATGGGCTCTGTGACTCGGTGGGTATCTGCTCAATCGCCCCAGTATAATGACGGGGGGGAGAGTCGAGAACAGGGGAGCTGTCGGGTGAATGGGAAATTTGCGAAGACGACGGTTCCGAATGCCCATTGGCAGATGGCATGGAGGGGGACGGGTGCACGAAAACTGGACGGACCCGTATAGGTGAACTGTCAAACTCGCTATTCAACACAAGTTGATCGACTGCAAAAACGGACGAGCCATCATCAGCTTCGTCATCTTCGACATCTGAAGGCGTATGTATTTCAACAGATTCAGTACCATCCAGGGCTAGGCTGGATGTCACACTAGCCGGAGTCTGAGCATGGCGGTTGTCGTCTAGTAGCATATTCGTCGTGGTGTCGGCATCATCCTCTTCAGGATCGCCTAGGACACTATCTGAATCAAGGTGGCCTGTCGGATCCTTATCTTGCATTTCGTCCGCCCCTCCTCCCTCTTCTTCTTCTTCATCCTCTTCCTCAGAGCTCCAACTGGCTGAGACGCTACTTGATCGGCTTCGTTCGCGAGGAAGCTCGCCTCGAGAAAGGTCGCCTTGTTGGGTCTCCAAAATCTGTCCAGACTGATCCAGGATCGCATCAAGATGTGCATGACCACGCTTGACTTCCTCTGCTTCGAGCTTCAATCTTTCCTGTTCTCGAATGTGCTACGAACCGACCGATGGTTAAACTTCAGACAAGAGTATTTTGGAGGAAAAACTTACAAAAACAGCTTTTTTCCATTCATTCGTCACCATTTTGATTGTAGCTTTTGCCAGCGCCCTCAATCTCCTCTCCTCTTGAAGCTTGACCTTGTCCTTTTTTGCTTCCTGTGCGTCCCAATACGCTCGAACCTTTGAAGCCACTTGTGCGGCTATCTCATAGCCGGAGGGTAGTTTGCTGTTCACTTCATTTCGGTGGATCACAGCCTGGATCACATTGTCCCAATGATCCTTCGCTATGCGTAAAGGTGTACCGAAGGAGGGCTGGGTATCAACGTTGAATCCAAAGAGCACATCTGTGCCCGGTATGAATCGGCCTTGGCTCCGAAATAATTCTGTGCGCTCAAAAAGAGCGGCGTCGGTGACCACGTGTTGCTGTAGCGCACTTTCGCTGACATCTTGGCCATAGTATGTGACATACGAAGAAAGAAATTCTCGAAGAGAAGAGTTATGTTTTGAGGGAGGAGGTCGTTGGCGAGGATTCGTAATTGGTGGAGGAGGTCTGCGTACGACTAGCTTGATTCTCTTTACTTTCGAAGTGTGGATAGGGGCAAGGGTTTGCTGGTTTGTCTTCTGTTTTGGCACTGGTGGTACGCTGACCTATGAATTGCCAACAATGAGCCACACGACGAGGTCAATACAGGAATGAAACTTGCAAATGAAGAGTGACGAGTAACAGTCTTCATAGGCTCTTTTGATACGTCCTGATCGGAAGCTCTGAGCCTGCGGCTCCTCCTGCTTGCGACAGATATCGATTCCCCGACGTTTCCATTGCTCATAGGCGCCTTGCGTTTCCGCTTCTCTGAGGATGGAATATCGGTCGCTCCATTCCCATTCACGTTCCTGTCTCCGTTCATCCGAGCAACTATGACGGGTAGCGGTTCATTTGCGGGTGCCAACATGGCGCTATCCCTGGGTGATGGATCTCTTCCCTGCCTTTTCTCCATCACCTCCTCTTTGTCTACCACTTCCTCCTTCTCCCCCTCGCTCTTTCTCTCCATCTCTCGCTCTCTTTGTGTCTCACTCTCCCTCGCCTCTGCCGTGTGTTCCTCCTTTTTCTGTTTCCCATGCTGTTCCTCATCCTCCCTCATTCTCCTTTTCCCTTTCCCTTTCCCCTTCTCCTTCCCTTCCTTCTCGTTCCTCCGTTCAGCAAGATGATCCCATATAGCAGTAGTGGTCTTCGTCTTAATTTTCGGCTTGGACGGTAATGCTACGGGTAAAGGAGGCGCGGAAAATGAGGGCGCCGTGAGGGTTTGCCTACGCTCCGTCTGTGCCCTCCGGGTTGTGCGTGATGGGCCAGGGACGGCTCGATTTACGAGGTCAAAGTTCGCTTTGAACTAGTGTGCAATAGGTTCAAACAGGTCAAACACAATCAAAGAACGATGCCATACATCTCTGAAGACCGTCCGGTCATCCTTTTTCGCGTCCTGGGGGTTCAAATAAGCAAGTAGAGAATTTGAAAGAGCAAGGAGTGCCCACCGTTGGATCAAACGATGTCATCAATGTATAATTCTCCATATGAAACATCTCCCGGACCTAAATGTCCAAGTGAGAAATAACGATAAGTGATAAGGCGAAAAAAACCGGAAGAAAAGAATACATACCAATATGTCATGTTTATTCCATACATCTTCTAATTGCCCGTGCTTCTCCGCAAGCAAAGCCGCCTTCTCGTTTTCCATCCTCTGCTCCGTCGTCAAAACGCTCTTCCTGGGACGACTTCCCGACCGTGCCTTCGTTTTTGACTTGGCATACGTATTCCCTGCTCCACGCGAAACATTGCTCGACCTCCCAGGACCTCCACTTTCCCGATCGTAACTACCATTTATCCCATTCGCAGGCATACAGTGTGTCCCAATTCGTACTCCTCACGGGTCTGTCGACCAGGCCTGCAGCCGAGTTTGCTCAAACTGGGAAAGACAAGCACGAGTCCCTTTGATCTCTCCGGATCCTTGACGGTTCGACGAGATTCTTGGACAGAACGAACCCTATGGATAGGTTTGGAATGATAGACAGGGCGCCGGGATGTAGTTGTGCAAACCGCCCCTGTGGTTAAAGGAAACGTTGATCTGGTACGGCATGATTTTTTTGGGTGTGATCCATTTGTTTGGCAGACACAAATAAGAAGTCTCGCTTCTCGATAAGTATTATAGCATTCAGTGCATTGGAAAGGACTCTTTACAGCTACTGAACATACAAATTTGATGGTTGTGTATGCAGTGAGGAGTAGACATAACAACATTGCAGATGAATGGAAGAGGCAAGAGGATGCAGTGAGGTGGGTATTCTAAATGATGATGGAATAATGTAGCAAAGTAGGAAGACAGTGGTACATTCAATGCACATCCGAGTTGTTCGCGGTGTACAAGGGTACAAAGCAACTTTTGTAGTCACAGAAGTTTGGAGTCGTGGAAGGTCGTGATTGGTAATGTCAAACCAAAAGATCTCATGCCAGTTCGCTCGAATAATCGAAATCAGGGAACTCGTGGCCATAAGGATCGGGTCCTGGTAGGCCATACAGCGCAGCTGCATTATCTTCGGGGTATTTATCAAAGCTGGTGAAAAGGTTAGAACGTGACTCATTCCAACAAGTAGACGCTGAGCCACTTACGCGCTCGCATCACCGTCTCCACTAATTTTTGGTAGGTATGGAGCTGTGATCTCCCGCGCAACTAATCTGTCCCAGTCAACTTCTCTAAACCACGAATGCGCAAAGACATCTCCAGCTCCATGCCGCATGTTACCGTAGCGTTTTGACGGATTGCTCTCCATTAGCTTGAGTATGAGATCCGTCGCGAGTGTGTTGAAAGCTGCTGGCCACTTGATGTGCGCTGGTCCGCGCGTAATCTTTTCGTAGAGAAGTACAGGGTTTGCGTCAGGTTGGTGGAACGGTGGGAGTCCTGACAGCATTTCGAAGATGAGGACACCAAGTGCATACCAGTCTACGCTCTTGTTATAACGCTGTTGACCAATGATCTGGGTTATGGAGTGAGCATGTCACAGAAATCTACAGCTAGGGAGTACGCACCTCAGGAGCCAGGTAATCCGGGGTCCCACACAATGTCCACGTCGTCGTCGTACATGACTTGGCGAAGCCAAAGTCTGCGACCTTGACATGGCCATCATAATTCAAAAGAATGTTCTCGGGTTTAAGGTCACGATAGATGATATCGATGCTGTGTAGATGGTTGAGAGCCAGTGCAACTTCAGCGGCATAGAACTTTGCGACGGGGTCAGGAAACCTCTGCAGTGTGGCGCAAATCAGCAAAAGCAAAGTATGAAACCAGTGACATTCACATTTGATCTCCGTAGTAGAGTGAAGAGTTCTCCGCCGGGAACAAAATCCATGACCATGTACAGATTGGTAGCGTCCTGGAAGGTGCCCCAGAGATTGATGATGAAAGGATGTTGTACGGCCTCGAGCATGTGGTGCTCGTTATTTGTGTGTTCCACTTGCTTCATCTTGACCACTCGCTCTTTACTCAATACCTTGACCGCATAGAAACGCAAATTGTGTTTGCTCCGTACTATAATAATAAGATGCGATCATCCGTAAGTCCATCTACGAACACGTATATGAAGAATCCATACCAAGATGCACCCTTCCAAAGCTGCCCGTTCCCAGAGTTCTCTGAACTATAAAGTCTGACAGCCGATAGGCTCCCTTGGGTCTCTTCGTCACTCGTTCAATCGGCTTCTCTGCCGACTTCTCTTCCTCAACACTAAGCATACTGTCTCCTCGCTTGCTGCTCCAGTCGCTCGTTGAAGTCCGTTCTGTTGATATTGAACCACGGTAATCGAACTGCGATCCTCCAGAGCCAGAACTGTATTGTGCCGAAGACGACGGCGATGGCAGCGATTGATGCTGTACCTCATCATTCATGTCTGACTTTTGCTGGTGACCTAGATGTGACCCAAGTTTTCCAGCCATTCGCTTGAATGATTGCATGGACAGTTCGGCGTCTGGTACGCAACGGGGATAAGAAAAGTTAACGGATCGAGGAGAAAGAAAAACAGCACTTTACAAAGGAATGCCTTTCATTTGACCCCTGGTCATTGTTCGATTAACCGATCCGGATTCGGATGGAACCCTACCGTGGGACCAAATAAAGATCGATCGCGGGACCAAAGTACAACAGTCAACATCCTTGGAACAAGTGCTCAGCTGGAGCCTAACCGCGATGCATACTAGTTTTAGGAACTGTCGTCATGACAAGCAGCGGACGAAAAGTACAACGTCGAACGGGGTCTATTTATTGCCTCAAGGCTCCAGGATGCAATTTGTAACTCACCCATATCATAATAGAGTCAAGCCAGGGTAACGAAGGCCCTGCCATGTCTCGGAAATGCGTTCTCTTATTTGTTGAGAACAAGGCGTATTCCCTGTCCATGCATCGTAGTCATACACTACAACCCGATGCAAACCACCCTGAATAAACCTCTCCTAAACACGAAGTAATGGTATCCCTTCATTTCGATCGTGCATGGCTCCGATTGAGACGCAGCGCAAGCTGGCCAAGATCAAGCTTCAGACCCTTGGTTCATCGGAATAGACAGGGGGAACAAGCACTCCCGGACCTGCGGTCACAGTATTTAGATGGTCAACCCCCAGAGCTACCGAGTACCGAAACGCAGATGTAGTAAAGACCTACTCTCCGGATCCGCCGTCGACAACGCCGTTATCTGCCCCTGAACGTTTGTCAATCTAACATACATTATTGAATTTATCCAGAACACAGCCTATCAAGAACTTGTTCAATTTGGTCGTCCCTGATCGATGCAATTTTTCACCATAGAGGAAATTCAGGGACTGGACGGGACCACGTCAGGTGTATTGCCTTCAGGGAGAAGAGGCGTGCCGCTGAAGGCTATACCAGACTGATCGAGACATACATACGCCCTAAGGGGAAGATATCTGCTGTAGAGTCATTACGTAGGCCGCCAGAATTGTAGCAATAATTCCTACCCTGGCTTCATGTTCATGTGGGTGCAGATTGTAATGGGAATGGTCTTCATTGAATGTGTGGAGCTACGTCGATGTTGACAGACAGATCTCGGAATTTGAGAAGACATCAATAATGCCATACATCCAGTACCCCAATGCGATATCCAGGACGAATCAAAGGATTGAGGGTGCCAATTAGAATCATGGTCACGGTAACCCCATGAAGAGGGTTGCCTCAAGGCACATTGAAAATTTGGTGCTATACTGCATTTATTCGTATATCCGTCCATGCGGAAATACAACTGTCCAACATTGACTGCTCGCTCATAACAACGGAGATCGCTAACCTCGTCTGAGTCATATCTGCTGGTATAGCCTGAAATGATATAAGTGTATTACGCCGCTAGATCAATTTAAGAGACTCACGTCTAACATATCACCAAGATCGCTGTGTGTTGCCAAATTGATACCCTCCTTACCAACTTGAGCCTTCCGAGAAAGACAAAGATCCGTCACAGAATGGGCCAACTCTACCATGTGTGAAACAGTAGTGGCGGAATTCCCTTTACAAAGCGGTGCTTGGGAACCACCGTCATTGCTCCTATTGGACCAGATTTCCAGTACTCCTTGATATGCCAGCAAATCATCCAGTGCTCCAAAAACCGAGAACAAATCCCCATTTTGTTTCCCCCGCAAGCATAATGGCAATGCCAGGAATGTCCATAGTTGGTGGGAGATTCTTCCATCCCCGTCGAGAAACAAGTTATCACTTGCGCCTTTAGGGCAGAAGTGAACTAACTGTGACTCGGCTGTTTCAAACATCCGATCCTGGACAGCTCTTTGGAGTACATCGTTCCAGATCGAGGTGATATATCGAAATTCATGGTCGAATTCATCGGTTCGGGTTCTAAGCGATTCGTATACATCATATAAATCCCACGTAACACAGTCATTTTCGTTGACGTCTAACATGAATCCGTATTGCGTCAGCAATTGGGCATTAGTCAAGGTTTCGCCATATGTGTTGAAGACCTCCGTGTGAGGCTGGATTTGAGCATTGGAAACAATCTCGTAGTATTGATCTAGATCTTTCTCGGGACGAAGCGATATTTCCGCGCGGGTACTTGGCGGGGGAGACTTCCGACCATGGTGTGAGTGAAGTTCCTGATCATGTGGGCATTCGTATAATGATCCACAGTCAGGACAAACACTGAATTCAGTCTGCGGACCATTCAGGCCTGGTCTGCGATGGTGAAGTGTCGCGTACCTGCAAATGCACATGGTTGTCTTGCTCATGATTGAAGCTGTTGAACCGACTGTTAGAGATGGGCAAGGCCGAAAATTTAGACGACCAACGCATCAGCGACCGGCACCATAGAAAGCCCATGATACGCATCCACCAAAAATGCTCGTGATGACACAAGAGAGTATGCGCGATAGAACCCTTGAAGACTTGGCTTTGAACTTGAAATGCTATTGTGTAGCCCAAAGTGCCGGAGGAGAAGTGGTTCAGCACAATTGAAGTAGTAGTCATTCTGAGTGAATAGGTCTTGAGGAGCCTCGCCCTCATAGTTCTGCAGGACAAACGAACCAGCGCATTTAAACTGCTCCCTCTCTGCCGCTTCATATGCCGTTCGACTTCTGTCCCTCGTAGCCATTCTAGCGCTTCATGGCCATCATGTGAACGATCTCCAGCGATGTCACGGCTCCAGAATATGGGAAGATCAACAATTCCAACGGGTAACGATTGTAGATATCCGGACCAGCGCGATGATTTGCCTGCCAATCTGGTGGGAATAGGTCGATCTAGTCGATCTCGCTATACTTCCTAGCTCACATTTCAACATACAACGCAAGTGACAAGGCGTGTTGTGCTTCGGGACCGTATAAGACTGGCGAGATATACTCGGATAGAGAGCATGAACGAATGGATAGTACTGAACATCTATGAATGTGTACCACTTATCACAACGTGAGTTCCAAGTTTCCTCGCCGATTCGGACTTACTCACCACTTCTTAGCGGAGCAATTGCATCCTTGGAATAGACAGTGATACCGCCTATAGGCTCACACTGGATGCGCAGCCTAGGATCCAGCCATATATCATTGTCTGAGCACCATTGAAGGAAAACATCAATCGTTTGGGTGGTTGACATCGGGAATGAATGTAGTACTTTAGTTGCTACATATGTGGTTCAACCAGCACAAACAGCGGTGTCGCACTTTGTCCTCCCGATCACTTGGTTTCCGTCCTTATGCTCCCTGTGCTTGACATCCTCCATAGAGGCATTGTCTACTCGCTAGTTGGTATCTCCATATATGGGATAGGTATGGGCGTTGCTGTGCACCGTGATACTTTGCAACGAGGTCGAGGTATGTCGCGTCGGCCACTTTTAAATTTCGTCATTAAAGATCTGTAATGGGATAGATGTACGCCACTATTCTTAGGTTTAATTACATGTCTCATCTATGAACTATAGCTGATGGCTCGAAGGGAAGCGGCTGCACAATTGGAAAAAGAAGTGCGTTAACATGTTGTTCTGATTATCATGAAGTGTACCTGATGCTCGATCAGGCAGAGATGAAGGAAATTGCCCTTGCTGAAGCAGCGCAATCATCTGTTCTTCAAAGCAGGCGTCCGTGATCTTGTGTTCAATGGTGCTTGCAGGTACAATCCCACTGCTTGTTAATCTTGACTTACGAAGCTACAGTGATTAGGTCAGTTATCTTGACCCAACACCGTCGCATCGTAATTATTTCATGGTTCCCGTTGGAACAAAGCGAGGCCGACAGATTCTATGATTACAAGTCGATGGCCTTGAGTATATTGGTCAGCTAAATAAAGTTGAGACGTGGTTGCTAATGCTACATATCTAAGATTCTTGAAAGTCATGCGGGAGGTAGAGTAAAGTCACGAATAGTCGAGGTAACTAAAGTATCATCAAGAGAAACGACGAAGTTGGAATAATCGTTCAATGGATCTAGAGTGTGTAGTGATCACCAGTGTCCCAGCCGAACCTGGGAGCGATCGAATCCTATTTCCATCCAAGGGTTGACCCCTTCGACGGCTGGGCCATCTTTAGCCAGACCCAGAAACCCGACCCGTCGGTAAACCTTTGCAGCACCGGGGTTGTCGTGCGCGACGTATAGCACCACATTTTCCTTGGTCTGAAGCAAGCTGTGCAATTCTCCGTTATATTTGACTTTCTAGGAAAGCGAATGACCTACTGTTTACACACACGCCGAACAAGGCGCTCCGCATAGCCTGAGCCACGGTAGTCGGGGCTCGTATAGACCTTCGTGATCGTGGCAATACTCTCAGAGTTGCGGGTGAAGGCGACGATGGATGCAATCCCAGACTGGTTCTGGCCAGGGTTGCGGATGCAATGAACCCACACCAGCCCATTGGTCACCAGGTATGTTGCCTCCCGTAATGCTGAAGCTCGCGTCAGCTGGAATGGGGGCTAGCCATTGCAAAGTTAGCAAAGTGCCTCTGTACATCTTTATGGATCACTCACTGCTTCGTCTGCGAATCCAAAGCACAACTCGGCCACCTCATTGATGTCGTTAGCAATTGCTGGTCGAAGTTCAGAGGCGAGGGAGGGATGTAACGAGGTTTGATAGCTAACGAAACTGTTCCTCGTGCAATAAGTGATATTGGCGCTATAGTATGGGTCGCTGGCATAGCTTTCAATGCCAGTAAGCCCCGTCCACGTATCCGCGAAAAGCTTGGCAATAGGCTCTGGAGCGAAGATGGAGTAGACACGTTCGAGGTGTGTCACCGCATCCCGCAGAGCCTTTGCCAGCATCTCAACACAAGGTCGGATGTAGTCATTAGTGAGCTGATCGAAGGGAAGAGTTGACATGATAAAGACCGGATAGGGTCCCATGAAACCCTC
>QFEU01022155.1:0-12325 GCA_003316345.1 Tricholoma terreum
CGTCCACATCAGAACCGATTACTGTTGAAGATTCGGATGACGATCGACCTGCAGCCACACGTGGGAAGAGGAAAAGAGTAGAAGTATCAGCGGATGTTGTGTTGGTAGCCGATGATGATGATGATGATGATGCACAGACCGAGGCTCGTGGGAGTGGTGGCAAGAGGCGAGCAGTGGGGACAGGCCGAACACCACGTAACTCACTCGGCAATAGTACTGAAGGAAGCGGGAGTGGACGACGCGGTTCATTAGTACAACTTGGGGATGTTATTGTCATCGAAGATGACTAGCCCTTGTGTAGGTGTTGGCTACGGTTTTTGCACTTCCTATCACCATCGTAACCATACGGACTGGCACTAAGGCTTCATTTGGATTACTTCTTAGTGTACGTTAATTATTCTGTAAGTTATACAGAGGAGAATAATGCAATGCAAGAAAACAGATACAACGACAGCTCGACAAGGATAGCAAAAATAATGACAGCGTGCAATCAACATATCCGTCATGCGAATACCTTGCCTGAAGAACATAGAACGTCAACCAGACGTCACAGCCAATGAAGGAGACCCAAGTTACCAGTGCATGTGGCCGCCCCACACCTACATCTCGCATATACCTCATCCGATTTCTTTTCATTGTCATTCTGTGGAGGCGACGAAGGATCCTGATCCTATGTCGAAAACTATCAATCCTAAAATGAGAATATGAAAAAAAAAACACACATCATCATCCGGATTATCTCCGTTATACGAAAAACAGATCTCTTCTCCCACTTCAATGTCCCGACGCGCGAATACAGCAAGCAGAGGCTTGTCGATGTCAGACTCGTTGATGTAGCACGGTACAAGTTGACAGTTTGGGTCGCAGGAGTGATTCTATCGTCGGAAATTGTTAGTTCAAAATAACCCTGCAACAACTGCACGTCTCACCAGAAAACGAGTGAACTATGTAAACCAAACTCATAAATAGTCAAGTTCATGAAACAAACGAAGAACGTACGTTTCCAGCATGGTACGCATCTATAACGTACTTGACCTCCCACCCGTTTTCATCTTCTCCCTGCCTGAGATGGTGGAAGTCCAGGTCAAAGAGGTACGTTCTCCCAAACGCATTGTATTTTCTGCGGGTTTCTGTCGGTAATGCGCACCACAAGAAGGAAGTGGTTGCTCACTTCCCACGCGCCTCTCCTACTTCGTCGGTCAGCAGTTCGCCTGCGTATATCCCAATGAATGTCCCATTGCAGATCTTCTTCGCACCAGCGAAAACTCCTAATATTACAGAAAGGTCAGGGAGGGTCCTGCGCCACAAATGCTCGCTCACCCCATCCTTTGTCTTTGGTCTTGCAGATGTTGACTGCTGCCTTACGGCCATGCTGCACCACCTGGGAGGCCATTTGAATGAGTACAGTGAAGGTGATTATGGGGACGAAGAACATACTCGGTTGCGACATTCGTCATCACACCCACAAAGATCGTTGCACTCGAAGACAGGATAATCGGGGAACTTCAACCGCCCATTCTTGTCGTAGGCAAAATCCGAATATATGCCTTCTACGTACTGTTGTTGACGCTTGATGCAAGCACACGTTTTTGACTTTGGGTCACACTTCCCCATACACTCACAACTTGTAAGCTTCGTCACATCAGGGGGAGGAACGCCATCGGTATGCCACATCTTGTTAGAATAGTGGAATTCCCAAGGCGGAGTGGGTTCATGATCAACAATGTTGATAATTTCAATGTAGGGTGCATCAGGTTCGTCGTCTGCCGTATTCTCTAGGATGGAGCTTTGTAGCACGTGTCGCATCTGTGGGTGAAGTCGTGCAGACTCCGGCCATCGGTTGATGTAGTCCTGGAGAGTGTGAGGAAGATCTCTAGAGTAATGGCATTTCGGGGTGAAATTGTTGATATTCTGACGAAATGTCTTCCAATTCAAGCTGGGGAACCCGCCATACGTTTTAATAGAGATAGGTCCCGATTCACCGTCAGGCGTCGGACTATGGGAAGGAGGCAGTGACTCGGCTGATGTAGGGTATTCCCCATCATCATCATCAGGGATTACATCCATTGGATCATGTGAAGACGACCGAGAAGACGATCGAGAAGATAATCTAGAAGAGCGCCGCCGTGTTGCG
Organism: Tricholoma terreum; assembly: GCA_003316345.1. NCBI lineage: Eukaryota > Fungi > Basidiomycota > Agaricomycetes > Agaricales > Tricholomataceae > Tricholoma > Tricholoma terreum. The sequence goes on from QFEU01022155.1 coordinate 2,135, forward strand.
TCATCAGCGCCCGCATCTACTTGGGCGTGTGGAATCTTCGGTGGGGTTGAAGGAGGCGGCGTTGCCGTCACTGGGACATCAGGAGCCGCTGAATTTTCGATTGGCGGTGTGGGACTGGGTGAGGTGCTAGGAGCTAGCAGGTTCTCAACCTCTGAGTCTGAGTCTAGAAATAGGATTAGTTTACGCTTTAAATTATTTACATATTCGGAAAGGTAATTACCGTGTTCCTCGACTAGAGCGACCACAGTCAACGGAATATCGTCCGCGACCTGGTCAACGTTCATTGCAGATATCGCTGTTGCATTTGATATTGCAGAGGAGAGACTACTAGGGGCGATGGATTCAGACGCTTCTTTGTGCGGTAAATGGGGTCTTTCCGTAGCTGAAGGATGAGCAGCTCGGGTGGATATCGGGGGAGGGTTTTCTGACACTGGAGGAGCAGGGGCTCTGGGCATATTAATAGCGCCTTTCGAGGATCCATTCTCGGAAGAATGTTGCGCAGGTGTCAGAATCAAGGTGGAACTGACAAAGGATCGAATAAGTGGCACGTTGGGCTGAGGAGTTGACTTGTCTGGCGGTTGATCTGTGGCGATCGTTCTCTCTGGGAACGGTGAAGTGGACGGGGGCGATGGCAAGGGGGTCTTCTGTTGCGGGTGAGCGGATGACACAGGAACTGAGCCTCCATGATTGTGGAGGAACAGACTGGATTCAGGTGAGGGAGCTACTGGCAAATAACGAACTGGTGGCGAACCCGCTGTGCTCGTGGGGAGTTTCGAGTTCGTTTGGCCTGGCAACGCCTTATTGGGACGAAAGGGAACTGGACCATCGGATTGGGTCCGTGTCGGCAGCGGGGGCACATTGTCTGGGGTTGCTCCCTTGCCCGTCGAAGAAGGTAAACGGCTACGCGCTGGTCCGTCCAGAGACATGTCCGAGGAGATGGCGCGAGCGACATTTTCGCTTGTCGATAGGGGTGGGACAGCCCGAGCATCCGGTTGCGTTTGGGATCGCCTTAGCGATGCAGGCGATGCAGGTGATTGACTCGAGGATATAACATGAGCGAGACTTCCGTCGTGGGATACATTCTTCTGACTATCATCGTTAGCACGAATGTTACCAGAAAGCTGGGAAGGCAATGCAGGTGGTTGCTTCGAAGATATGGCTTGTGCAACACTTTCACTCGTGGATATTTGCTTTTGCTGTTGAGCTTGGGCACCATCGGAGGGTTTCGTAGACGCTGTCACAACGATCCCTTCATCCGTCGACGTCGAAGCAGGAGTTCCTACTCGACCGTGTACGTCACTCACTGCGGTGGATACCCCGAAAATGGGCCTGCCCTCAACGAAAACCGGTTTCTTCGGGCTTGCAAAACTCCGTCGAGGAAGCGGAGGGGTGCCTACAATGGAGCGAGGCTCAGATGATCGAGGCGTTGAAGTGGGGTTACGAGCTTCTTCCGTTGATGAAAGACGTGAGTGAGGCGTTGGAGATGAACTCCCTATTGATTATTTCCGAAAGTATTGATCAGTCTAACGGATAACGTAAACAAGGGAAAAACGTCTGACCTGCAGCTATAACTGGCTGAATCAAACTACGCAAGACTTCCGCGCTAGCAACCGCATCTTCGTACGTCGAACGATCAAGTGAAGTCGGGCGGGCTATTTCCACGTCGGAATCGTCATTATCATGACTCGGGATAGCATCATGTCTGGGAAATCTGTTCCTCTTGGGTGATGTCCTCATATTGGACTGACTGGCTTGGGTAATAGCATCCGCCGGGGATTTCCTGGGTTGCGAAGACGATGCAGGGGTAGTCATTCTGTAACTGCTAGTGGACGGGGCAAGTCCCTGTGTTTGCGTTTCCTTTAATGGGGACTCAGGGCAGGGAGGCCATGGGAAGATGAAGGCCTAACGTACCTTAGGATTTGGCATCGGAACAGATGTGGCGGAAGGAATCCGCTTGGTGAACGGAGTTGGCTGACTCAACAGACGCTGCTAGAAAGATGCAGATCAGAATCCTGAAAGCAGCAAGGACGAGAATACGTACGGTAGGAGATTGGGCTTGAGGTCGTACCTCTGACACTGACGAAGATGCTCCCAAATCTGACACTGGTGCTGCAGCCGCATTGCTTGCTTTCCTCGGAAGGAAATGAGACGCCGGAGAAGACGTTGAAGGAGGATGGGATGTTGTGGCATTTACGTTCGCCGGAGTCGACCGTTGCAAAGTTATAGCTGACGGGATTGGTGGTGGAATTACAATTACATTACCTGCAGAAGCTGGTACCACTTCATGCTTTGACTCTACAGACGGCGAAGGGTTCGGAGGTCCTGCTGTTGGTGTTACTGAAGCCGAGGTGGGTATCGGCGCAGATTTCTGAGCTGCTGCAGAAGCCAACGAGGTATCCGTTGATGGTGTCGGTACTACGGCTCCGGGCCCAGGCTGCGAAGCCAAAAACAACCTCGGATCATTGTCTTCAGAATCTACCTCTTTTGTCAACACCTCCTTCAACGTCCTCATATCCATCCCAGATGACTGTCTGACAGGACGCACGCCCGAAGCTTTCCCCTGCTGAGTCTTCCCACTCGCCTGTTGAGATGAAGGAGCATCCTTATCCTCTGTAGGCGTCCATATGCTGGACTTCCACGTCGCGGGTGGAGACGCAGACGTTAGCCCCGATGAAGAAAACACCTGCAAGGCATCCGTTGACATCGGGCTCGACCGCCTCATGGAGGAGGATTTGTTCTTTGCTAGACTGGCGCCGCTTAAAGCATATGGTGTTGGGCCATCAGAAACAGCAGCGACTGGTGCTTGCGTTTGCATTTGTGCAACAGAGCTATGAATCGCTGTTGCCTTGTCCGTCTGGGTGAAAGAACCAGCGCTGGGCTGCGTTCTCGAGTTGTCGTCAACCTTGGCGTCGAGTACTTTAGCAGCCGCAGCATCGGGAGATGAGACACCGTTGTTCGTGATATCGTGGTCTACATCCATCGCATCGTCATCCTGAGCAAATGCAGCTGCTTTCGCAGCAACATTGCTAGGAATAGTAACCTTCTCAACAACCTTCGCAGCAATGCTGCTGGGCACAGCAGCCTTCTCAACTACCTTCGTAGGATTATTCGTAGTTTCCGCCTGCACAGGCGCAGGAGCTTGTGAACTACGGCGAATTTGCACAGAGACGGGTAGGCCAGCTTCCTTCCTAGACGAAACAACCGCCTGTGATGGTAATTCCGGTCGTGGCTGAGATTGAGGCTGTGCCACCGCCAGACCCGAACCCACTTTGACGTTTCCACCTGGAACCTGATCTTTATTGCTAGCATTGCTCGAAATTGAAGGTCTCGATTCCGTCTTTGATTTCATGCTTGGAACGCCAACCTTTGTATTACTCGAACTGGTCCCGGCAGAAGACGTCTGTCCTCCAAAAGTAGTAGCTCTCAAGCGCGCCCTCTCCTTCGCATTTCCATCAGCGGCAAAAGAGTTCACGCCACCAGAAGTATGCCTAGACGTGTCACTCGACTTGTCCGTCACGCATCGAGCCGTCTTCTCCGTATCCTGAGGACGAGAGTCCTGCCTAGATGTCGAGGTTGATACAGACGACGTAGTGGCAGGCCGAGCACTAGCACTAGCACTAGACCTGCCACTTGCGCTTCCACTCGTACTCGCGCCAGGCATCACTTCCGCCTTCCCCTGCACCTTACTATCATCGTCGCTATCGTCAATAACAATCACCTCAGAGTCCGCCATCACTCCATCCATGCGTCTCTGGCTGGAGCGGAACGGATTCCTCTCACTCTTCCTCCCGCTCTTCCCAGCGTTTATGCGCAACGTCGATGGGGGACCATCGCCCATCCTCGATGGCTTTCCAATGGGAACCTTGCTAGTACGCTCACTCGTGCCCTTTTCCTTGAGCTTACCTTTATTTCGGCTACTGGGAGGCTCGTCCTCCGAGGAGATTTCGATGGCTTCAGCAGAAACGGGGGCAGCGGTGGGCACGGGGGTAGTGGGTCTGTGAAGCGGACGCTTAGACTTGAGCTTGGGAGGAGCATCCGTGTCTGTTTCGGAGGATATTTCAATCACGTCGTTTGTATTTGGCAGCGAGGCGCGGAGTTTGGCTGTACAATCGACGAGATTACGGCCAAAGAGATATTTCAAGGATAGAGGCTTACGTTTATTTTTAACCCTTTGTGTTAACGATGCATCTTTGAGATTAGATAAGCCTGTACAAGGCAATACGTTAATTACATGTGGTCAACATGAGGGGCATAAGTACGTACTGTGCGGCTTACGCATACGCTCTTGGAATAGATTTGAAAGACTGGACGGTTGAGGTTTGTCTTTAAACTTCTCCGAAACCTTAGGCGGGAACATCGGCGTCTCTGGTGGTGGGGTCGCAGGCGACGAAGAAGAATCATAGCTGTCACCATTGTATCCCTGGGCTTTTGAAGATACGAACGATGCCTTGTTTTGCGAAATGGAACCACTGAACTTGCGAACATTGAGATTTGGAAGACTGGTCTTCTTGGCGGGAATGACACCCTCGACATCTCGGAATGGTTTGGATGCCGTAGAGCCTCGAGGCTGAGTAGCTTGACTAGTGGAAAGTTTGGATGGACCTGCGACACCGTTGTGGTTTGTTGGGAGGCGACGATTGTATGTGTCAGTGAATGACGTTAGATGGGCGCTTTTATTACCGCCGAAACTCGTGTGCGAGTTGAAATCTTTCATAAAGTCCATCAACGCGTCCGCGAGATGACATTAGGAAGAGGGTGCCACTAACCTGTATCCAAGCTTTGTTCGTTACCGGATGTTGATCCATCATTTTCTTGACCATTCTGTTGTGGGCTAAGCTTTGCACGCTTCGAAGTTGTCGCAGCAAAAGCGCTGTTTCCTTTTCTCTTGAGTGAAGAGGAAATTAGCTCGTCCTCTTGGGTTTCTGGCTCAAGTTCGTCCACAGAATCTTCATGACTCGAGGATGTAGACTCTGGTGAAAAGAAGAGTGTAAGTGGCAGAAGACCAAGTGAGGGGTGTGAAACAACCGTGCAACACGGCCCATTCAGGGCCCGGAGATCGCTTTGGCATCAGAGAAGTTGCGATGGAGCCAAAGACGCGTTGTTTGGAGGTGGTAGTTTGTCAATAGCCCCAGAGCCAAACACTTGGTTCAAGTTCTCTACTATGTCGTCCACGATCCCCTCGACGTGGCGCAGCCGTGATAAGCTGTATATGATCTTTCTTATCAGCTATGTATCTACCATCGTTTGTACGCAATCACCCACCTCTTTCTGCAGTACTGACAGTCTGATACGTCCAACAGTCTTCGATGGAGTTCCTCTATACCCTCCGAGCCTCGTCCCCGCACCCCTTCTCTCCGCACAGGACTTTTACAAGTCCTTTTTCAACGACCAACTAGTTATAAAACAACCTCACTGGTTCCACTTTTTCACTTTGGTCGAGATATTCTACCAGCTCCCTGTCGTGCTCTGGGGCGTGTGGGCTCTTGCGACAAAGTCTCCCAAAGCCCCTGCTCACCTTTTAGTGTGGGCCCTTGTCTGCGTTGGCACTACTGCCACCTGCATCTTTGAGTTCTACCATAACCAGCTCATGACCGAGACCGAGAAAACACGATTGATCGCAATGTATGGGCTCTATGAGCTGATATGTGGGTTCCAGCTCTTCCTGCCAACACAACCCTGAGATTGACTGGGTTTATAGTTGTTGTTATAGGTGGAGACATGTTCTGCCGTATCCAAAAAACTTTGGGTGCCGCTGCTTCTCAGGAAAGTGAGATGAAAAGACGCTGACGTGCGTTAGCATGCACCTTGCACTGTCCGACCAGCGGTCTCCTCGCAAACAGAACATTACGCTATAGATCATGTCAAATTTATAACATACATAGAGCTTACTCAGGAATCGAATCCCAGTTGATACCCAACTTCACATAGCTTCGGAACCAGAACCATCCTCTGGTATATCCATAGGTATTCTTCGCAAGCTCGGCGACCCGACGATCCACCGCTGCCTGATTGCCTGACTTGGAGAAGCCTCGGGGTTCGTTGATTTGAACTCGCGTAGTGCGATTATCCTCTTCGACGTCCCGGTGTGCAGTCTATCGCAGGAACTCAGTCTAGAAATACAAGAGACTCACTAACTTGTTTGATAGATGACTCTTCGGGAATGATGGAGACCCGTTTGTTCCCTTGGGTTTACCAAATCTGGTAGCTTAACCTATCGGACGAGGGCTATTGGCGCCCGCCCTCATCTATGTTCTAAACCAACTTCTTAAACCCTATAATGTTTTTTCATCGTCCGACCCTCTGATGGATCTCGATGATATCACAGTCCGCTCAGCTGTATACTACTTCAGTACTACTCCCAAACTTCGGAGTCTCGCAATCTTGCCACAATCATGCACTCATATTTATGATATCTAGATAGTACTACTCCGTCGATAAGTTGTGTGCATTGTGACATACGCAATGGGACCTGTCCATATCACTATTTGACGCCGAAGATCCCTCTATGCCTTTCTTCTGCGACTGCTTCGACACGAACCCATCGCTGGGAGGCTGCAGTGAAATATAATGGTAACTTCAACTTCCGACCGGACTTCCTAAGGAGGTCTCTTTACTCCCAACCTCATTTCCACGAACCCAGTGTCACATCCCAGCCACATACTTTTTGACGCGCTGGTCAATGTCTTCACCCCATGTATGTAAACACCTCACATTCTCCAGGAACCGGGATTCTTCTTGTCCATAGCGCCATTGTGGTCGAGGTGGTGCTCGTGCATCACGCTGGTGACTACATTGTGGGATTCGAAGCTACGTGGATGCTCCATGACATATACGAATAGATATCCTGAAATTGGACACCACTGAGTTTGGAAAAAACATCTGAAAATCGAACCACCACCTGGCACCACAACGTGCATAACGGCACCTTAACGCTGACGACGATGAAGAACTTCCGCGGGAATATCCTAGGAAATGGTCATAAGAGCTATGGCTGAGGCACTGGTGGCAGTGTTCCTCTGGAGAGCAAAATTCACTAAACCGCAGCCCTCGAAGTTGTTCTGAGTCTCTGACAGATGATCGTCAGTGTCGCTTATGGGCGACTGGTTCAACCGGCTGGATTGACCGTGTCCACTGTATCCACGAGTTCGATGCCTCACTGACCTCCTGAGTGTGAGGCTTGAGTTGAGGTGGCCAAGGCCATTGTACGAGATCTCACGAGAGTAGCTGCCGGTGGGAGTTTGAAGCGGGGCAATTCCTGCGAGACATGACTACTGTAGACAAGGGATATCATTCACGTTCCTTTATAGGACGCTGTTCCCCTATAGATAATGGACAGACCTTGGTTTGTCACGCTTTGATGTAGGCACAATTGAAATATCAGTGAGATGCACACGAACGATCTCTCCGAGTCTCTCCCTCTATGAATACTAGCAACTGGGTGCTCCGCGATACAACTTCCCGTACATATGAGCGGCCACTTGGCATCACGGAGCTTGGTTTCTACTGGGATAGCAAGTTCAACGGCACTGCAGACACTGTCCGATATGCGATCATCGACATCGACGCTCAGGGCTCCATTCCGAGTACACGGCTTTTCGGCGTTGAAAATGTCACTAGGACGTGGGTGGCTTTGAAACGGCAGTATCCCTTACTTGGTTCGCAGCTCTCAGAGCGTCAACAGCGAGAAGAGGTGGTCTTTGTTGTCTCAGAGGAGCGTCTGAGCCGTTGCACTCCCGAGGAGATTTCCTTCCAAAGTATCTCGTCTCAGCTGGACCTCTCATTCTTAGGAGAATTGGATGCATTTATGGATGGGATGGTCAATGGAAAGAGACTATTGTCCAATGAACTGGTTGCACGCCTGTTTATCCTGATACCTACTGGGCAGGAGAAACGTGTCTGCGTTATCCTGCATGTTGCGCATTGCATAACAGATGGGATTTCGAATGCGACTTTATTAGGGTCGTTTCTGGACATCCTTTCCTCAGAGCCCCGTACTGTCCGGTGGGACTTGGAGGAGCGACTAACATTGGCCACCGCATCAGAGAGGTTGCTCGGGCGTACCAATTCAAACAAGGCAAGACAAAGGTGGTATTATGCAGTGGGGCGCATTCTGGCTTCCAATGGTATGAAAATTAGAACAGTAAGTGTCCCCCTTAGAAATACAACTACATTAAGTATGCTGATGCACTCGGCAGGGAGGTCATACTCTTCCGAGGGAGCTAACTCTACTCACGCGTTTTACACCCGCACGTTCAGGATTCACTTCAATCTCGTTTTCAGCTGAAGCCTCGCAACGCATCATGCGAACTTGTCGCAGCAAAGTAATACCGTTCGGCAACGCATTTACTGTCCTAGGCCAAGTGGCACTTACACGTGTTATTTGCCGACGTTATACTCGCGGTGATATTGATAAAGACGAATGGGAATACAGGCGAAGGGAACCTATGTTCACCGGCAGCCCCCATAACTTGAGGCCGTTTCTAAATCAGCAGTGGTTTGAGCTGGGTGGATCTAGCAACGTCTCGGTTTCTATCAGTTTTTTCTTTCACACCCTTCCCTTCATGCCATTGGGGGCCTCCTCTGGTCTGGCGCCAGGTGATGTTCTCCCAGAATTTCAGGACTTGCTATCTCCTGCAAGGTTTTGGCTGCGCTGTAATTTAGTCATGCAGCAAACTCGCTCCCTCCACAGGCATCCACTCTTCCCGTACTGTTTAGTGCTGGGACGAGCAGTTGAAGCAAGGAAAGAGACCGCACTGTGCTGGGAAGCACAAGGCGGCACTCAGGAACGGGTAGCCGGCCGCGTCATTTCTACTGTGGAACAGGGGCAAACATATGGTCCTGTGATGAGCCACGGAGGCTCGAGTTTCGGTAATGTCGGTATCTCTGCTTCACATCAGGTTGCAATGACAGCTGAATTCAGACCAGACTGATAATCTTATACCTTCCAAATATCCTCTATCTCAGGTGGCTTCGGAGCTCCCAGTTTTGCGTGTTTGTGATACCGGAACAAGGCTCCATTGCCGACCAGCTGAATTATATCTTGGAGCGTCGACAGCCCGCCAACAGCTTGGCTTCTATGTCTTCTACGATCAGAATGTATTCGACAAAGAGATGGTCGAAGAGTGGTTGGGAGAAGTTCGTGGTGCAGCAGAATTCTACCTTGACCAGGCAGAGCGACCCAAGGCACGCTTGTGATACGAATGGCAGTCGAGTACGACAACACGACTTCGTGCTGAAAGTCACATTCACTCCAACCGAGCTCTTCCCTCCAGCATATTCCGTGGGATGACAGACAGGTGTTCTATGACTTATCTTGCAAAGTTTAGTAATATAACAGTCTCCTTGTACAAATGTATGTCTGCTACGTTCCTGAACTTTTCTGAGTGAGCAAGGGAGAATCTGAGGTTTTGCTTATGGTCACCAACATCCTTTATCACAGGCATCATGGTAAGGAAGAATGAGAGGACACTCAGCCAGGCGAATGGGAATTATGAATCGAGGGTGCTCGTTTTACATTTGAAGACCACGGTAACAATTGTGATATGACTGTCGCTGCCAGCATACCCCTCAACTGTTATAGGAAGCCAATCCTAAGGCCCTGAGGAACCAAGGAGTCTATGAAGATGATCCGAAATGATCGTCTAAAGGCGAACATTCATAGGCAAGACCCTCAGCTTGCACCTCACACCTACGTGCGATGCGAGAAAAAGAAAGGTAAATTGTTCGCTACGAGTACGAGTAGAACGCACAGGAGAATCGGGGACAAGGAAATAGTAGCATCTCCTTCGGACAGGGGATAAGCTGGCTGTATGTACTATGCCCGCAGCGCGAACTGGTTTGACTTCATGGTATGGCCCTACGACTAGAGGGTGAAAGATGGCATGACACTCTTCAGTGATCAAAAGGTATTGGATTGTGCACTTCCGACAAAGAATAGGATGAGGTAGGAAGGAATATCATCGTCAACCGATACTTAGATGAAAAAATACGTCAGTCAAAAACGAAAAAGTCGATGTACCAGAAAAAGTAGAAAGATAGATAAATCCTCAGGCGAACATAGTTTGTCCTTCACGGATATTGGGACATATGCTTGTATTGTTATATCAACATCTTGGGGAAACCGGAGATGGGAAGACTATTCGGGGGGAGACACCTATTACAGCTTGCAGCCCTTCTGTTACTATGTTACTA